>JAJIBD010022499.1:0-204580 GCA_021461705.1 Cryptotis parvus
TTTTTAAATTTTTTTATTTTTAAAATTACAAAGATATACAATTAAAAAGTTCATATTTGGGTTTTGGTCAAACAGTGTTGCAGCACCCATCCCGCCACCAGTGCCCATCTCCCACCACCAACGTCCCGGTTCCCTCCCCCTCCCCCAGCCCTGCTCCATGGCAGGTTCTTGATTTCTTTCCATTTCTCTCTCTTTCTCTTTTCCTTCCCCTCCAGACCATGGATTACAGAACATACATTAAAAGGGTTGTCATGTGTATCTTTTTGCCTCTATTTAATGCTCAGTTCTAGGTTGGCATTAGTACCCTCAACAATTGTTAGCACACTGTTCCATTTTCTGTCTTACCTAGCCTCCTGAATCCCACACGTTTGTGATAATTTCCACCTTTGACAGGACCTCCTGATATATGTTTCACTTGACCTTGGATATTGGTATCATAATATGTACCTATATATTTATGTTATGCAGATAAATGCAGTCATTCTGTATCTGTCTCTCTCCTTCTGGCTAATTTCGCTCAACATAATCTTCTCCATGTCCATCCATTTGTAGGCAAATTTTATAACTTCATTTTTTCCTAACAGCTGCATAGTATTCCATTGTGTAGATGTACCAAAGCTTTTTTATCCAGTCATCGATTTTCGGGCACTCTGGTTGCTTCCAGATTCTGGCTATTGTGAATAATGCTGCTATGAACATAAAAGTAGGGATGGTGTTTCCGCTGCGTATTTTTGGCTTCCCAGAGTAGATTCCCAGGAGTGGTATGGCTGGGTCAAATGGGAGTTCAATTTCTAGTCTTTGGAGGAAAGTCCATATTGTTTTCCAGAAAGGCTGTACCAGCCCGGCATTCCCACCAACAATGGATGAGTGTCCCCTTTTCCCCACACCCACGCCAGCACTTGTTGTTCTTGTTCTTTTGAATATGTGCCAGTCTCTGTGGTGTAAAGTGGTATCTCATTGTTGTTTTGATTTGCATCTCTCTGATGATTAGTGATGATGAGCATTTTTTCATATGTTTTTTTGCCATTCGAATTTCTTCCTTGCTGAAGTTTCTGTTCATTTCTTCTCCCCCATTTTTTGATGGGGGTTGTTTTTTTTCTTCTTGTAAAGTTCTACCAGTGCCTGATATATCCTGGATATTAACCCCTTATCAGATGGGTATTGGGTGAATATTCTTTCCCATTCTGTGGACTGCTTTTTGTATCTTAGTCACTGTTTCTTTTTGAGGTGCAGAAGCTTTTTTAGTTTCATGTAGTCCCATATGTTTATCTTTTTCTTCTAGTTGCTTTGTTAGTGATGTTTCATCTTTGAAGATGCCTTTAGCTTCAATGTCATGGAGGGTTTTTTCCTATATTTTTCTTCAATGTACTTTATGGATTCAAGTCTGATATTGAGATCTTTAATCCATTTTGATCTGATTTTTTGTGCATGGTGTTAGACACAGGTCCAAATTCATTTTTTACATGTCGCTGCCCAGTTTTCCCAACACCACTTATTGAAGAGGCTTTCCTTACTCCATTTTAGACTCGTTGCACCTTTATCAAAGATTAAATGATCATGTGTTTGAGGTTGGGTGTCAGGATACTCAATTCTATTCCATAGGTCCACGGGTCTGTTTTTTATTCCAATACCATGCTGTTTTAATTACTACTGCCTTGTAGTACAGTTTGAAGTTGGGAAAGGTGATGCCTCCCATCTTCTTTTTCCCGAGGATTGCTTTAGCTATCCTTGGGGGTTTATCGTTCCATACAAATTTCAGGATTGTTTGGTCAATTTCTTTGAAGAATGTCATGGGTATCCTTATAGGGATTGCATTGAATCTGTACAGAGCTCTAGGGAGTATTACCATTTTGACAATGTTGATTCTCCCCATCCATGAGCAGGGAATATGTTTCCATTTCCTTGTGTCCTCTTTTATCTCTTGGAGCAGTGTCTTGTAGTTTTTCTTTGTACAGGTCCTTTACACACTTGGGTAAGTTGATTCCTAGGTATTTGATTTTCTGTGGCACAATTGTGAATGGAATTGTTTCCTTAATATCCCTTTCTTCTCTTTCGTTATTTGTATATAGGAAAGCCACCGACTTTTGCGTGTTGATTTTGTATCCTGCCACTCTACTATATGTGTCTATTGTTTCTAGGAGTTTTTTGGTAGAGAGTTTAGGGTTCTCTAGGTATAATATCATGTCATCTGCAAATAATGATAGCTTGACTTCTTCCTTGCCTATCTGGATGCCCTTGATGTCCTTTTTCTTCTCTGATTGCTATGGCAAGTACTTCCAGTACTATATTGAATAAAGAGAGGTGAGAGTGGGCAACCTTGTCTTGTCCCTGATCTCAGGGGGAAGGCTTTCAACTTTTCCCCATTGAGAATGATGCTCGCTGTGGGCTTTTGGTAGATGGCTGTAACTATCTTGAGGAAAGTCCCTTCAATTCCCATTTTCTGGAGGGTTTTAATCATGAGCGGGTGCTGGATCTTGTCAAATGCTTTCTCTGCGTCTATTGATAGGATCATATGGTTTTTATTTTTTCTCTTATTGATATGATGTATTATGTTGATTGACTTGCGAATGTTGAACCATCCTTGCATACCGGGATGAATCCTACTTGGTCATGATGTATAATCTTCTTGATGAGTCTTTGGATTCTGTTGGCTAGTATTTTGTTGAAGATCTTAGCATCCGTGTTCATCAGGGATATTGGTCTGTAGTTTTCTTTCTTTGTGTTGTCTCTCCCTGCTTTGGGTATCAGGGTGATATGTGCCTCGTAAGAAGCTGTTTGGGAGTGTTTCTGTTTCTTCTATTTCCTGGAAGAGCTTGAACAGGACAGGCAGTAGGTCCTCCTTAAAGGTTTGGTAGGAATTCACTAGGGAATCCGTCTGGACCTGGGCTTTTGTGTTTGGGAAGACTTTTAATTACTGTTTCTATTTCCTCGATGGTGATAGGCTTATTCAGGTATTGGAGGTCTTCTTGTTTCAGCCGTGGGAGGTTATAGGACTTCAGGAATTGATCCATTTCTTCTAGATTCTCATGTTTCACGGCATACAGGCTCTCAAAGTAATCTCTGATGATCTTTTGGATTTCTGTGGTTTCTGTTGTGATGTCACCATTTTTATTTCTGATTCTGTTTATTTGGGTTCTCTCTTTTCCCTGTCCTTACAAGTCTTGCCAATGGTTTGTCAATCTTGTTTATTTTTTCAAAAAACCAGCTCTTGGTTTCATTAATCTTTTGGATTGTTTTTTTTGGTTTCCAACTCATTGATTTCCTCTCTAAGTTTTATTATTTCCTTTTTTCTGCCTGGGTTGGGCTCCTTTTTTGTTGGTCTTTCTCTAATGTCTTCAGCTGTGTAGTCAGGTTATTTATGTGGGCCCTTTCTTGTTTCCTGATGAATGCTTGCAGAGCTATAAACTTCCCTCTTAACACGGCTTTTGCCGTGTCCCACAAGTTCTTATAGTTGGTGTCTTCATTTTCATTTGTTTCCAGAAATCTTTGGATTTCCTGTTTGATTTCTTCTATGACCCATTTGTTGTTCAGGAGTGAGCTGTTCAGTTTCCAGGTGTTTGGTTTGACTCCCTGTTTCTGTGTATGGTTAACTTCCATTTTCAGTGCATCATGGTCTGAAAAGATAGCTGACACAATTTCTATCTTTTTTATTTTATTGAGGTATGCTTTGTGGCTCAGCATGTGGTCTATCTTGGAGAATGTTCCATGTGCACTAGAGAAAAATGTGTATTCAGCTTTTTTTGGCATGAAAAGCCCTGTATATATCTACTAGCTCTCTTTCTTCCATTTCTTCCTTGAGGGCCAATATTTCCTTGGTGAGTTTCAGTCTTGTTGATCTATCCATCGTTGATAGAGCAGTGTTGAAGTCTCCAACTATTATTGTGCTACTGTCAATGTCTTCTTTGAGGTCTCTTAGCAGTTGTTTTATGTATTTTGCTGGCCCCTCGTTGGGTGCATATATGTTTAGTAGTGTAATTTCTTCCTGGTGTACATACCCCTTAAGAAATAAGAAATGGCCTTCGTTGTCCCTTCTAACCTTTTTCAGCCTGAAGTCTATATTATCTGATACTAATATGGCCACACCAGCCTTTTTGGAGGAGTTGTTTGCATGGAGAATGGTCTTCCAACCTTTGACTTTGAGTCTGTGTTTGTTCTGATCATTCAGATGTGTTTCTTGTAGACAGCAGAATGTTGGGTTCAATTTTTTTAATCCATTTTGTTACTCTGTGTCTCTTAATTGGTGCATTTAGACCATTGACATTGAGAGAGATTATTGTCATCGGATTTTGTGCCATCTTTCTGTTTTTGCTTGTTGTGCTTATGGGTTTGGTCGTATTACAGTAGACCCTTCAGTCCTTCTTTTAAAGTTGGCTTTGAGTCCATGAAGTTCCTGAGTTGTTGCTTATCCATGAAGTTGTGTATCTTTCCTTCATATCTGAATGTGAGTCTGGCCGGGTAAAGAATTCTTGGTGAGGGCCTGCAGTTCATTGAGCCTTTTCACAATATCCCACCATTGTTTTCGGGCTCGGAGTGTTTCATCAGAGAAGTCTGCTGTAAATCTTAGAGATGTTCCTTTGTACGTGATTTCCTTCTTTGATCTTGCTGCTTTCAGTATTCTATCTCTATCTATAGTTTTTGTCATTTTAATTAAGATGTGTCTTGGAGTATTCTTGTTGGGGTTTCTTTTAGCAGGTATCCTACGGGCCTCCCTGGATCTTGAGGCCAGTGTGTTTTTAGTTCTGGGAACTTCTCAGCAATGATGGCTTTGACAGTTTCTTCTTCATCAGGGTTTTCTTCTTGCCCTTCTGGGACCCCAATGATCCGTATGTTGTTTCTTCTGGCTTCATCCCGATTATCTCTTGTTGTCTGTTCGGTAATTGTGAGTCTTTTTTTTCTATCTTCTGGTGTTGTGTAGAGAATCTTTGGAACGCGTCTTGAGATCACTAATTCTTTCTTCAGTAGCTATTATTCTGCTATGATGGCTTTCCACTGTGTTTTTCATTTCATTTACCTCATTTTTAATATATGTCATTTCCATTTTGCATTTTCCTCACTTCTTCTAACATGTCCTCTTGTATTTTATTGAGTTTGCATTCCATTGCTTCTTTGAATTCCTTATGACTCCTTAACATTTCTTTCCGAAATTCCTTATCAGAGAGGTTATACAACTCATTGGTATTGCTTGGCTCATCTGGACTAGTGACTTCACTCACAGAGCTGGATGGAACTTTTGCGTTGCCTTACCATTATGACTATTGTAGGTTGCAAATGTGGGGTCTTGGATGACAAGATAGTACAGTTAGTAGGTGTCTGGTCTGTTTGCGGGGTTTGGGTAGGTAGCAAGGATGTAGGAACCAAGTTTCACTGGTACCTCATGCAAGATAGGTAGTAAGAGGGTGTCGCGGACGCGCTGGCGTCGCGTGGTTTTGAGTTTTGGGATGATCCCGGGGCGCAGGCGCCCAAGGGTCCGCCAGTGAAACCAAGGCAGTTCGCCTTGGTTCCCGTTGATGGAGTTTCCGCTCTTCCCTGGGGCAGTTTGGGTCCGCGGAGACGCAGGGGACACGCACACACCTGGGGGGAGATTTTCAGCTGGTCCACCAATGTTCATTCTAATGAGATCTCTCTTCTATGTAAACACTTCTAGAGGGTGTGGCAGTTACAGAAGTCACCTTGATTGAATAACTACTGACTTATACATCTACTAAGACTTCTATGTTTTCTAGATTGGGCACAGGTCCTCTTTATACCCACTGCACCCAACGTGGGACAGTTAGAATTTACCAGGAGACTACCCCCCTGGCTACGCTGAGACTAAAGGTAGACTATAGGAAGGATCATACTAGTTTGCTCTAAGCAGGCAAGTATGACCCTTTCAGTACATGAGAACAAGATACTCAGAATCACCCTGGTGCAGATAATAGTAAGGGACCTGTGGGTACCATCTAGATTACATGAAGCTCATGAAGTTAAGATGTATTACTTTATATCAGCCCCCTCTCTCTCCAGTGTTTTACATAAGAGATAATCTCGGGATTAGTCCCTTGGTGTAACCTTTGTTTATACCTACAATCGGGTGTGGCACTACACTCTGTTTAGGGTTCTTTGTTGGCATGACAACCTCCCGATTGGGTTACTTTGAGTGTATATAAGGGGCTGACTTGAGGTCCCTTCACCTTTTTGCCTTTTGGTTCCTCAGCCTTCAGCTTTTGGCTCCTGCAGCTTTTGGCTTTTGGCTTTTGGCCTTCTTCTTTGTGGGATCTCTCCTTGTGAGCGCTCATTCCCCTTGGAAGCTTTTTTCTCCTTTTACACGTGGTGGTTCGCCATCTTGGCCTACACGTGGCTGGGGTTCTAGCCTGGAATCCTAAGCACCGGGCTTTTCCTTTTGCTGATTTGTATGCCTGAACCTGTGATAAGTAAAGCCTTTTAAAACTGCATCGGATTCCTGAGTTTTCATCCGTTCCTTGCTGGCTTCGGAGGTAGAAGGGACTTCGCTTCCCGGCACTGTCGGGGACCCGGCGGGCGCCCGACAAGCACTAACTGAGTATACAAAGTTAACCAATTCAAGTTTATAAAGTATCTTTCATCTTTGTTTCATGGACTCTGTAAAAATTCAGACCAATTTTTTTTAGCCTATGTAAGAATACTCTCTAATAAGTAGTAATAATTTGCTATTAGGGCAAAAGAATGCCTTGTTGCATGCTGAAGTAATTAAATTGAGTATCCCACCACTTCTGAAGATCAATATAAAAACTCAAAGCATAACGCAGATAACTGTCTCAAAGAAAGCTGTATAAATCTATATGCTATTTCCTCCTGAATTTTCATGTGAATTGACAAGGCCCACTTTCGTCTGTTAGCACTTCCTTTCTGAAAAAGAACTGCACATCTTTTAATGTTAACAGACTCTTCTTCAGTTAACTTTTATTGTCACTTGTCACTTGTCTTCCCTTTGATCATAGATTTGCTCGAGTGGGTACCAGTAGAATCTCCATATGTCCTGTCACATGCTAGTGTACCCCCAAGGGTATCTGCTCATTCCAGGAACATAAAGAGATTCAAACCATTCCATCAAGTCATGGGAATGGGTCTAAAATTGTTACTGGTATTTGGCATATCAAATACACATGGGTAGCTTGCCAGGCTTTGCCATGCGGTGGGATATTCTTGTAGTCACCTGTAATCTCAAGCATTTATTGATGAATCATGACCGCTGAAAGTTGTGCTGTGATTGGCTCTTCTGCTGGGTGGAACTCTAACGAGAGGGGAGTCCAGATGTAGAAGATGGCGGCCCTCATGGTGTGGGATCCTCTGGCTTCTTGCAAGGCTCTGGTGGAGTGGTGGGCCAGGGCTAGAACCTGCCATCCCTCCCGGGTGCCTCGTAAACAGCTGGGCAAAGGGAGAGCCAGTAGCAGCTCTGCCCCATGTCTGTGAGTCTCTGGATCAGCATACCTGTGCTGGACTGGAAAAAACTGCTGCAGGGTGGGTTTTGCGAGAGTTGGGCTGTGATTGGCTCTTCTGCTGGGTGGAGCTCTGACGAGAGGGGAGTCCAGATGTGGAATGTTTAAGACTAGACTCTTCTTCTGTTAACTTTTTTATTTAAATAATTGATTTACAAAGTTTCTCATAGTACAGTTGTTTCAAATATTCAGTGTTCTAATACTAACCCCACCACCAGTGTGACCTTCACTCTATAAAGGTCACACTCATCCCTAAACCTCTGCCTTAGCAGGCACAAATTTACTTCATATTGCTTGTTGCAACAAAATGGCAAATGAAATTATTAGAAAATAATATAAGTCAAGTTGTGGATTTGTTTTATCTCACAATGGTGTTACTAAAGTCATTGAGGATTTGCTGAGCTGGCTAGTGTTGGATGAGCTTTCTGTGTTACTATTTTTGCCTCTGTTACTGTTTTGAACTTGGTAGGCTTCGCAACTTTCCCATCAAATTTGCTGTTGGGCCAGCCCCTATTGGACTATCAGTGAAATTTGGGGTGTTGTGTGGTCATGGATGCAGCTGCACCTTCCAGGAGTGGAGCTGAGCCATTTTATGTCAGTGATGTTGGGTGTGAGTGAGGTACTCTTTATTTTTAAGGTCTGACTCATAGTGAGACAATTTGGCATCTCTGTAATGCTGCTATGTAAATACAAAAAAGGAAAAGATATCTTTATATTCATATTAATAGGTTTCATAGAAAAGTGCTGGCTCTCCTCCATTCTTTTGGACCAAGGACTCCCTGGGACCCATTGCTCTCTCCTCAGGACCTCCAGGTCAGCCTGAAATTCGGTTATTTTCTTGCTGTTCCACACAAATACTCAGATAAATCATATCCAGAGGTGGAAAGAACCATTTTCTCTGGAGTCTTAAAAAGGCAGGAAATCTTCCTAGGAACCCAGGCCTCCAGCTGGAGAGCTCACCTCATTTCTCATTGGCTAGAACTAATCACATGCTCATCCCACCATTGACTGATCAAATGAATAGAACTGGCTTAGATTAATTAGGATTCACTTCTATATATCAATAAATAGAGTCACCTTCCCTGAAGGACATGTTGGTCTCATCAAAATTAAGGATCTGCTAGTAAACCCAGGTATGCTTGAACCAGAGACACTGATACATGGGGCAGAGCTGCTACCGGCTCTCCCTGTGCTCAGCTAATCATGAGACGTTAGGGAGGGAAGGCAGGTTCTAGCCCTGGCCCACCATCCCAATAGAGCCTCACAAGAACCCAGAGGAACCCCCACACCAAGAGAGCAATCATTTTCAATATCCAGCCTCCACAACTCGTTAGAACTCCACCCAAAAGAAAAGCTGATCTCTCCCCATTGCAGTTCATCAGTAAATGCATGAACTGAGTACCTACTACTGAGAGTATACCACCTGCAAGGCAGAGTCTGGCAAGCTACCTGTGTTCGATATGCCAAAAACCAGTAACAATGATAGACCTCATACCCATGACCAGAACAAATTGTTTGAGGCTCTTTGTGTTCCTGGAGGGAGCAGATGCCCTTGGGCTACACCAGCATGCGACAGGTGTGCCTGAAGATGTCACTGGTTCCGCTAGAGCAATTCGGTGAACAACAGGAAGACAAGTGGTACAATTGATACATCTTTAAGTGCCCTCAGTAGAAAATGATTTATGCCAGTGCCTATTATTTACCTTCAGATAGAAATCTTACTGATACTTGTTACGTGGTCTTTTAGATGTAGTTGTGTACAATGTGGGTGATAGGAGAACTCTGCCAAGCAGAAGGAGCATGGAATCTTCCTCTTAGCAGCTGAAGAAAAATTTCTGGTAATAAGAAAAACAGTTTTTTCTCATAGAGAAAGTTGTGCCATCTCAAAGCCAGTTACCTTTCACTGGTTCTCAGGTCTGTGAATATGACTTCAATAGTACTAAGGGTATTTTGTGAGTATATATACAGGAGATATCTATCTATATCTATATATTTATCTTTCTTTTATCTATATCATCTCTATCTCTATCTCTATATCTATATCTATCTCTAATCTATCTCTAATATATCTCTATCTCTATCTCTATATCTATCTCTATCTCTATCTCTCTATCTCTATCTCTTCTCTATCTCTATCTCTTCTCTATCTCTATCTCTATCTCTATCCCTATCTCTATCTCTATCTCTATCTCTATTTCTATATCCACACACATGTATGTGTACATATATATGTATATATGTGTGCATATATATGTATATATACACATACCACACACACTTATAACATTTCATATATATATCACTGTATCACTGTATCACTGTCTTCCCGTTCATCATCGATTTGCTCGAGCGGGCACCAGTAACATCTCCATATGTCCTGTCTCATGCTAGTAGAGTCCAAGGGCATCTGCTTGCTCCAGGAACATAAAGAGCCTCAATCCATTCGGAATGAGGTCTATAATTGTTACTGGTATATATACATACATACATATATATATGTATGTATGTATATATATATATATACATACATACATATATATATGAAATGTTATATGACAACCAGATATATATATATGAAATGTTATATGACAACCAGATATATATATATAATATATATATATATATATATATATATATATATATCTGGTTGTCATTCAGACAATTACTAATCCTGGTCACACATTAAGGGCTTTGATGAAGCAATTTGCTTTTACCCCCTTTCCTCTCTTCCATCTCACAGAAAGATTACAGAGTTTGAGCATGAGGTTAAAGGATTACATATGAATCCTGAGAGTCCCAACACTACCTGTCATTTCCTGGAGTGGTTACTTATCTGTCAATATTTCTTCCCTTTTTCCCAAGTCCCAGGCCTACTTGATCTTGTCCATTTGGCTTGGTTGATAGAGGAATAACAAGGGTCTTCCCATCATGCAACATTCTGGGATACATCATGACAGAGAAATCTCAAAGCCCAGGTCAATTATAACAGAAGATGTGCACCACCTCTGCCCTGCACCGTCTTCTGGGGCCACAGTTGTTTAAAACTAAGTCACCTGAAAAATGCAAGGGAATGTGTGTGGGCTTCTGCCTGACTTTGGGTTTGTTTAGCCAGACAAAAATAGCAAAAGATTAATACTCTGTGTGTGTGTGTGTGTGTGTGTGTGTGTGTGTGGTGGGGGGGAGTTTGTAGTCAGAAGAGGGAATAAAGTTGGCAGCTACCTCCTTGTGCCGTAATTACTTTTTAATTAGAATTCATTGAATACAGATGGATTCTTCCTGTTCTTTCACCCACTGATGTTTTTTAATATCCCCATATCAGATATTATGAGGCAGTAGCCAGCAGTGAATTACATAAAATAATCCTGTAGCTGGTAGTGACTTACAGAAAGTAACCAACTTAACCATTTGTCTTAGATGAAAAATGATCTTACACCTTTTCGTGGATTCTATTGTTGTTTTGTTGATATAGTATTTGTTTACTCTCATTCCTGCAGGAAAAAAATCATAGTTCCTGTATCAAATTACTAACTGACTAGAATATTTTTATTTCATATATATACCATCATATTTTTTCATAGTGACACTGATATATTTGCAAGACTTCACATTTCTCTCCCTCCTACCAATGAATAATTTGAACTTGAACGTGAATGGAATGTACAATTTCATGATGTTATAAAAATCATTGCTCATCATATTCTAATTGCAAGTAACTTTGAACCTGAATATCTATTGCAGTATTTTGATAGAAATAAGAAGTCATTTATATTTTTATTTTTTTCCTCCAGGGTCTCTCTACATGAATTGACATATGATCTATTTTTGAAGTCACAGTTAATAATTCTCTTTTCCTTATAAACAACCCCACCCTTGTTGAATAGCAGACCTCAAATTAGCTTACACAGACCTATGTAATCTACCTAAGAAACATGATTTATTCTAATGTAATAATGACATAGATTTATAAAGCTTGACTACTCGAATGCTTCTCATTATGGTTGTAAAATATTTGTGGCTGCTGTGGGATTTTCTAGATCATTATTTTAAAAAAGGAAAAACCCATTTTGACAGATGAACTGGGGCCATTCTGAGCAAATCACAGATACTTCATATAACAAGGCCTCCAAAGAGGGGGCATACACTTATTACTATGGCAACCCGAATCAAAACACTATTTTAGTGGAGAGTTTCCAGTTTTACAATGCAATGATGATTGTTTATAGTACCATTGAAACCAGATTCAGCAAAGGTTTAAGAAATGAGCTGACAAGAGGAAAATCATTATAGATAAACTGGGGATACCTGAATGAGAAAGCATGAAATCTGCCATTATTTGATCAAATACTGAAATTTATTGTCCAGGACAAGAGAAATAATGGAAGAGGACCCAGAAGCTGTGAAACATCCTGAAGTTTCTTTAGTTACAAGGTTTGAACTAAGAACAATCCTAGCTTGGTAAAACTTGAAAGCTTGAGAGCATTCTTTAATAATATTATCTCTTATATCCCTTTTTATTTTGTTCTGCAAATGCCTTCTTGTAACTTTAAAGTTGTGGACTAATATTTCTTTCCTAACATATTCTATTTGACAGAGTGTAACATGGAACAACTAAAGAGCTATGCCTATCACACAGGACTTTGTGCTTACATATGTCTACATGAAGTGACAGCTGGTTTCATTCCTACTTGGTTATTTTCTATCTAAGTGGAATTTTTACAATGAAGGAGAAAAATTGCCCAGATCACAAGTTGTCACTTCACTGACTGTCTCAGAATAACCAAAACACTACTAGTTATACAAAGTACACAGAAATATAAGGTGAATTATCATTCATTTATTTAGCAACTATATACTGAGCATCACCCAAAAATTAGACAGCGTGTTTAATCACTGTGTATGTTGCTGGGTGTGAAGAGTTTATAGTTTATAGTGTCATGCTGAGAACCATAGATAAATATTGATGAATGAAAAATGAAAATAACGATGTAAATGGAGTTTGGATCCATTAAAATAATCATCATTCTAAGTAATCTCTTGTCTTTGATGACAGAACAAAGAACTATGTTTATTGAATATCTGTTTTATTCAAGGCACAACGATATGAACTTTATTTTTTTCTTTTTTATTGAAGCACCATGATTTATGAAGTAAAAGGTCTTCATAATACTGTTGACAGATTCATACTTCAACACTACTCCCACCACCAGTGTGTTTCCCACCAACAAAGACCCTTATTTCCAACCACCCTAATCCCCATGCCTGCTACCTCAGCTGGCACTAACTGCATTGACCATAAAGCACACATGGCAATGTTATTGATGAATCCATTTTCCTTCCCATTGTTGATTATGGGAGAATCTGGTTAAATTCTGTTTTTCAATTTACTTTCTGAATTTCTAGAACATGGTTGGTTTCTACTAATTTGATATACAGCAGCTGCGTGACTAGGGGAAAGCTGGATGGCTGCTCCCCCCCGTGTGTCTGAGTCTCTGCATCATGGCCAACAGCCCAGAGGCAGTTGTGGATAGGTCGACCAGATCTCACAGACAGGACAGAGGCAAGGAAGGGGGACCCCAGTTCCAACTCCATAAAAGCCTGGTGACTTTTACCACTGAGAACTGCCTCCCTGGGCTTGAAATTGGCTACTCTGGTGAGCTGGACTTGAAATCAGCTTCTCTCTTGGGTAGGGCTCTGATGAGCTGTGGAGTCCAGACATTGAAAATGATTGCAAATATGGTAAGTGAGTTTCCTCTGGCTGCTTCCGACCCCTACTGGGGTGGCGGGCCAGGGCCAGAACCCATCCTCCCTCCTAGGCGCCTCATGGTAAGCTGAGCTAGGAGAGAGCTGGACGGCAGCTCTCCCCTGTGTCACAATGATATGAACTTTAAACACATTATCTTCTTCAATATTCTGTGTTAAAGATGCAATTACGTTTATTTTGTAGAGAAATTCAAGGGTTTGAGAGATAGTACAGTAGGGTACTTGATTTGCACGCAGCCTGCCTGGGTTCAATCCCTGGTATCTCATATGGTCCATGGAGGTGTGCCAGAAGAGATCCCTGAGCACAGAGCCAGGAATAAACTCTGAGACTGTCACGTGTGCCCCCCCCCCCAAACAAACAACTCCCCCAAATCCAGAAACAAAAAAACCTGAAACACCTCAAATTCAGTTAAGTAAGAACTCTTCAATGTATCAAACAGAAACATATGTAATACTTAGTGTATTCCTCGTGCCACTGTAAGTACTTTATAAATAAAACTTATTTATTTCCTAAAGACTACTCAACTTGCAAAGCAATATTACTGCTAGTGCCATTTTACAGTTAAGGAAAATGAAGTGCAAAAATGTTGAATAACTTTAGATGCTTTAAATCACATATCTAATATGAGGCAGAGGCAAGATGAGTCCATATATTGTCCGTTGCTACTACTATGCCAAGGAGGTACATGATTTATGTAGTCACTACTGTGAAGCCTGTTATTTATAGTCAACAGTATGTAACATGCAAGTAACTGATAGTTGTATGTCACCAACAACATTGCTATGATCTTAGCCAGGTCAGTTAATTTATAACATATTTACTTTGTTCTATTTTTTTTTTGCTGAGAAAATAGTAAAATACACGTGTACTGCTAATAATATTTCAAGGATCAAATATATATTTGTCTTATTTACATAATTCACTTATTCATTGTCAAGAAGGAAATGAGGGGCTAGAAAATACAACAGGTAAGGCAGTTGCCTTGTAGGGAATCCTCTTCTCCAGAGAATTGCATTTCATTAAAAGCAGTATACAAGTGATTCAGGTATTGCCTTTGGAAATTTCTACCCTCTTGATGAATGTCAATGCCTGATTCCATATTTTAATATCTTTGGGCCTTTGGGCTGCTCAGTGTTGTTTTTTTGGAGCGATCCTTGGCTTTATTTACTTTCTCCTTTTTCTAAAATGTCCATATTCATAATTATTTCCTCTTTTTATTTCACTTCCTGACTTTTTTTTGGTGGTTCATAGTTTCTTTTAGTCACTCCTGTTCACATTGTTAATTCTAATTTTTTTCCTTACCTCCTCCAACATGCTTCTATCTTTCCTATCTTTATATGTTATTTGCTCTAGAAAGAAGTTCATGGTCTCAGAGACTCTCTGCTTAGTCAAATAGTATATTCAGCTTCATATGCTCTAATGTACTTTTCAGGACACAGTAAATTAGGTCAGGACACAGTGAATTAGGTTTCTGATAACTCCTCTTTTTGTCTTTCTCAGGTCACACCTGATGGTGCTAAGGGTCTTCTACTGGCTCTGTGCTGAAGAATTATTCCTAGTTGTGCTCACAGGACCATATGGGATACCAGGGATCAAACCAGGTGGTCACATGCAAGGCAAATGCCCTACCCATTATTCTATTGTTCCTACCCCAAGAATCAACACCTCTTGCAGTCAACTTTCTATCCAAAAGTAAGAATATAAGGATAGTATAGAAACAAATGAATATTGATTTAAATAATGTATTTTATGTTAAAGTGATGAGGACTAGGTAATATATTTCAGTGCATAATAAATTACAAACAAAGATTTCTAGAGATTTGACTGAAAATTTTGGGAATAGGCAGGATTATATAGTAGGAAGAGACTCCAATATCAAGAAGGCTGTTTATATTACATAATATCTGAGTACTTATAACATTTCAGTATAGTGATAGATCATTGACTTCAAAGTCATAGATTTGCTATCAAATTCATGGTTTGCAATATTAGTAGCATGGCCTCCATTTCCAACTGTAAGATGACAGTACAATCAATCTTTTGTTTACATAAGAATTTTAAGCATAAAAATGTTGCTTAAAATACAGTAAACCCCTATTAAACTTTGGTTTTTAGGGACCAGAGAGATAGCCCAGCGGGTAGGGTGTTTGCCTTGCATGCCGGGTTCAATCCCTGGCATCCCATATGGTCCCCTGAGCACTGCCAGGAGTAATTCTGGAGTGCAGAGCCAGGAGAAACCCCTGAGCATTGCCGGGTGTGACCCAAAAGCAAAAAATTTTAAAAATTAAAAAAAAAACTTTGGTGTTTATTCTTTTCTAATTTGTATAATTTATCTATTTTTTCTGGACCTCAGTATCTATATCCAAATTGTAACAGTTTTGGTTATTTCTGAAACATAGTTATACCAAAATTATTTCTAGTTTTTGGCAAAATAAATCAATGATTTTCTTTTAATTCTCTAAACTTCAAGTTGACTTCTATGAGTTTCAATCCAACGAAAGCTGATTCTCAAAATTATCCTTTGCTTTTACTTTTCTTGATATATTAATTATTTCCCTCCAAAATGGTTTATTAACCAGATGAGTCTTGAATGCTTATTTAGTTCCTGTCAATTTTACCATCGAAAGTTCCTCTTTTACCTTACTTGCCATGGGAACAATCCTGGAGAAGAGTTCTGACTGGTTTGTTTTCTGTCACGTGCCCTTTTGTGGTAAGAAGGCCGGAGTTCTAACTCTAGAATCTTAAGATTGGGTGCATTAAATGATTTTTAACATAGGGGATGAATTTCCAATTGATAAAGGACAGGGATTACTGGTCTTGGAATGTAATTCATATCTAACCACACTTAAGCTTTGCAGTTCAACTTTTGAAAGTCATTACAAAAAATAATATAGGGGAAATGTATGGAACTATATAACCTTAACTTAATTTGTTGCTTTTTGTTGGGGATGCTGCCGGAGTCCCCAACAGTGCCGGGAAGTGAGTTCCCTCCTACCTCCGAAGCCAGTGGGGAATGGATGAAGACTCAGGAATCCGATGCAGTTTTAAAATGCTTTACTTATCACAGGTTTAGGCATACAAATCAGCAAGAGAAAAAACCCTGTGCTTAGGATTCCCAGCTAGTACCCCAGCCACGTGTAGGCCAAGATGGCGGCTACCACGTGTTAAGGCCCTGTAAAAAGAAGACAAAGACAAGACTCCCAAGAAGAGTGCAAGCCCCAAAAAGAGAGCCCCCCCAAAAGAGAGAGAGCAAGAGAGGAAGCAGCCTAGTTTTATACCCCTGCAACTCAGACCTCCCACTATTATGGGAAGCAGGAAGGGTCAAATGCCCTCAGGTAATTTCTCCCAGCACCTCACCTAGGCCCTGTTATATGCTAATGTTTTGAGCCAAGATCTGCCTGGAAATGCCTTTATAGGGTAGAGAAGGGGGTTTCTGAGATGGCATGTCTCTATACCAAAGACTTATACTAATGCCAATTAAATTTTTCTCCAAGCCTTCACAAGACTCTCGTCTACTTCACAGTAGTTTTGTATTTTAGTTGCCTTTGAGTTATCAGGAAGCCATGCTTGCTTGCTTGGAGGCAAACAGCATTTCTCTCTGGTCTAATTACTTAGAGATCCAACATGGCCAGGCTAATATGCTGGTAAGATCTAGCTAGTCCCACAATGATTGTGGTAGCATGAGAGAATATTTATACCAGCCAGTATAGAATACATGGTCAGATAAACTGCCACATTTAAACTACCCCCTTATCTATGAAGTGATCTGCAGGAGGCAATCCAAGGCAGATGCAGAGGCTTTTAGGTGTCCTGCAACAGCTTTTGGGGGCTACATTGATTATTTGTAGCCAAATAAATTAACATAATATTTCTCTTAATTTTTTTTCAAATTACTGTATTGACTAAGGAACAAATTTTTTATTATTCCCACAAAGAATCTATTCTATCAGAAAACTGATAGCAATTACCCCAATACTCAAATAAACCAGAGAACAGTTATCTTTTAGTCATAACATATATAATACTAAAAGTCAAGTTTTTCTTTCCTAGTCATTCACTTTGTTCTACAACACCTACTAGAATCATTTTTTGGGGGTTGAGGAGGAAAGGTTAGGATGTGCAAGCAGTAATCAAGAAGTCCAGGAGTTCCACCAATGATTCTTAGCAACCAGGCTGTCACTTTTGGCAAGGGCTTTAGCACAGTATGCTTCTTGGACCCTGCAATGCCAAGGAAAACTCAGGTTACCCTGGATGCACTGGAACCTCCAGGGTCATACCCACTGTAATATGTGGTGCCAGGAATCAAATCCAGTTCGGACACGTGCCAGAAAAGTACATTAACAGCTGTACTCTGCCTCCACCTCACTGTTAGGATTTTAAGATTATTTTAATGGGTTCTACTCATTTTCCCCAGGTCACCAAATAGCAACCACTGTCCTTGAGAATAATGCAGATGTTTTACTCTGAAGGATTAGGCAATAGACTTAACCCTTCTATCCAATAGTATGCATTTCAGCTAAAGAAAAGGACCAGAATTCACATTTCAACAAGTATATATAGCATTTGCTTACTTGAAATAAATGTAAGTATTCTGACAGAAATAAATATCTCATCCTCCCTAAGTCTGGTAAATACTGTTTACAAATAAGCATACAAGTAAAACTCAATGGAGCAGTATGAACTCTGTGAAACTTGTAGAAGGAAAACAATGTCTTGGTCTGCTTAGATTGCTATAACCAATGCTGTATATTGGGTGACTTAGACATAGAAATGATTTTTCTCAGAGTTCTAGAGGTTGCAATATATAAGTTTAAAGCACTAGCTATTTTACTTCCTGGTGGAGTCTTTCTTCCCAAAGGGCATATAGCTGCCTTAGTGCTGTGTCCCAATCCAGCAGACAGAGAGAGAGGTGGGGAGGAGGGTGAAAGAGGAGGGAGGAAGAGTAAAAGTGTATGTGTACTGAGGCTCTCACACCCTGGGTATCTTTTATTATAAGGCACTAATCCTGCCATAAGAACAAGAGAGGGTGATTGATCTAATATAAAAGAGGAAAGGAAGGGAGGGAAGGAGAGAAAGAGGAAGGAAGGAAGGAAGGAAGGAAGGAAGGAAGGAAGGAAGGAAGGAAGGAAGGAAGGAAGGAAGGAAGGAGGGACGGTAGAGGGAGGGAGGGATGGAAGGAAGGAAGGAGGGAAGGAAGGAAAGAAGGAAGGAAGGAAGGAGGGAAGGAAGGAGGGAAGGAGAGAGGGAAAGAAAGGAAGGAAGGAGGGAAGGAAGGAAGGAGGGAAGGAGAGAGGGAAAGAAGGAAGGAAGGAAGGAAGGAAGGAAGGAAGACAGGGAGGAAAGGAGAGAAGGAAAGAGGTAGGGAGGGGGACACAGACCTGAGTTTCCTTCCTTGCTAGCCTAAATTTTCTATTGCAAATGGCATATCACTGGTAATGTTAACCTTGGTCTATTGTGTACTCCCTCACGCTGAGTGTACTTGGAGCTGTCAGCATGCCAGAAACCATTTAGCAGGAAGAAAGTGGGGGAGGGAAGTACAGTGCATCTGTGTTGCCAGTTATTTAAAATAGGCCAATTACCTCAAACTGTAAAAACATACTCAAGTTTAAATACCTACGAATCACTTTCACAAATTTAGTAACAGAAAATTTTCACTGCTTGCTCTGTTTGTGCTGTATTAAATACAGCTTGTTTGAGAAACTTGTAGACTGTGGGTTATATTGATAATTCCTTTTCTCTGCTGCCTATTTGCTCTTAAGTTTTGCATATACATACACACAGATAGATACACACAGAGATGCACACACATTTACATGCACACACCCCAAACAGTTAAATGTTTGCAATGCAAATGCTATTATTAATGAAGATTGAAAATAAACCACCTATTTTCTAGACCCCTCTTCTCTACATTTTTAGGGTCATAATTTTGTTCATTATATGAATTTTAGTCTGAGTGATCCTGTGTGAGGCCATGGCTCCTAATGAAAGTTTGTCACTAAATCCACAGGAGCTATAATATCTATCAGAGGTCAGGGAATGGCCAGATGGCATAAAACAATGCTACCTGGGAAGGTAGGAGCCAGGTGTGATAGTGGACTGAAGGCCACGTGGCTCATATGACACACATGTCAGGAGAAAGTAGCCAATTCACAGTAGATAGCTCCTCTCCTATTTCAGTCCGAAGGGAGTCAGTGAGAAGGAAGCAGCTTCAAAACAATTATGCATCATTCTAGAGTAATTATTCCATTTGGGGGTTAATTGCTGTCGTGTGAACCCAGACACTATCTAATTAGGAGTAAGCTGGTACTCAAGAACAATTACCCAGCTAATTGGCCTAGTGCATGTATAGCTCTGAAGACCACGTGATAAGAAACATGGTGAGAAACGGAGTCCTCCCAAGTCTGGGGTGTTGCTAAAAAGGGAACAGAATGCCAGAGTGAGAAGAGATAAAGGATGAATCATTTGGGCTGAGGGATCAATTTACAAAAGCGGCCAAATTTCCAAAAGGTTGGGGGCAGAAAAGCTCTAATTCTTGGTTTCTTCCTGTTTCCCAGCCCACCATCAATTGATTGGCAGCCACACTGTTTGGTGGACAGAATCCAAGTCATTAGGGAAAGTGGCACTAACTAGAAGCTGGAAGGCAGACCATGAGGAGAATTGTAAGGAAAAGTGTTGGGTTATATATGGGCTCCATTTTCTACTTCATCTTCATTCATTAGAGTCCAAGTTCTCCGGGAAACTATGAAAATGAGATAGGATCCCAAGTCTTCCTAACATTCCTGGTTTCTCAATCATTTTAACAGAACTAGTCAGGCTCCTAACAGTTACTAGGCTTCTATGATGTTTCAGCCACTGGGTAAAGTGACAAATATAAGTAATGTGTAATCCTTATTATCATCTGTAGAGGCAAAAGTTACAGCAGAATCTTGAGAACATTGTGGTGAAAAGACACAGACAGGGAACAGAGAGATAGTACAGTAGGTAAGATGCTTGATTTGCATGTATCCAACCTGCATTCTATCACCAGCATCGCATGAGGTACCAACCACCTCCTGAGTGATACCTGAGTGCTGAGCCAGGAGTTATCCATGGTTTTGGGCACTGGGTTGGTTCCCAAAGCAAATAAAACTAAGACAGCTTCTACTGTTTCCAGGGAAAAGCATCATTATTTTGTTCACACAGTTTTCTCTATCCAGGATCTTTTATGGGTGTGGGGAGTTGGTAGTGGGGAGTAGATATGTACCTTCCTATTAAAAATAGCTGTGATTTAAAGATAAGAAAGCAATCACCTGCTCAGAAAACGTCAGTACATTTTCTCCTATTTTCAAAATGTATTTAGTAATATCTTTGCACAATATATTTTATTTTAGCTTGCTTGAATGAAGAACAAACAGACATGAAGCTGTGATAGGTAATTTTAAGTCCCTTGACTATTTTTGGGAGAAGCTGCTCTTTACTGAAAAGAAGATATTTAAGAGAATTCTTTGTCTTTTCTGTGGAAGTTAAATAGTTATAAAGCCACTTGTCTCTGTGGGATTAAACCTTACATAGCAAGTGCATACATATTCAAAGCAGTGTCAAAATTATGTGTCTGCTGGGAGATGGAGTAAGAGAAGAGGAGTGCAGGGTGTCTGGGATATTGTACAATGGAGGAGAAAGTGAGAGTTGATTAGCTTTAAAGAAAAAGTTACTACTTGCCCAGCATGAGAAACACACGCAAAAAGATAGCTTCCAAATGCTTGCCTGTGTGTCCATTTATTATGTAGTGATTCGCTCAATAAATATTTATTGAGTTCTTAAAAGTGCCAGACCTTTTGCTAGATGCTGAGTAAAGACCATAAATGGAAACAGATGGAGTCTCTGATTTTATGGACAGTGTAGCAAGGAAAGAAAGCACCATATCAGCCAACATAATTGTTGAAGTAACAAACAACTTCCCAATCCTGCGACTCACTCAATAAGGTTTGCTTCTTGCTTATAGATTCATTGCAATTTGGGAACTTGCACTCTCCATGTTGGACTGAAGATGAAGGTACAACTCCTACAATGGTACTAGAATTTTCTTTGCCCAAAAAAAAATCACATGGACAAAGTCAATGTGAATGGGTGGGGAAAACTTTATCTCCCCTACAAATTGTATGGGCTTGATATAAATAACAAGATGTATGTATGTATGTATGTATGTATGTATGTATGTATGGTTGGATTATGGAGATAATTGTGTTAATAAGTGAAAAGAATAGCCATGGGGCCATGTAGAGGGACTCATAATAATAATGGTGAGTTATTTGGACAAAAATAGAGCTGGAAAGATTTTTCTGAGATAGTAAGATCTCTGTTACACCTTCACTACATTGAAGCTAAAGGTACCTTTAAAGATGAAGCACCAATAACAAAGCAATTGGAAACACGGTTAAACATATGAGACTACATTAAACTAAAAAGCTCTGTACCTCAAAAGAACTGGTGACAACCCACAGAGTGGGAAAGAATATTCAACCAATACCCATCTGATAAGAGGTTAATATCCATGATATATCAGGCACTTGTGATCAAATGATCAAGTGAAGTGATCAGGCACTTGTAGAACTCTACAAGAAGAAAACACCCAACCCCATAAAAAAATGGGGAGAAGAAATGAACTGGAACTTTTTCAAAGAAGAAATTTGAATGGCCTAAAAGCATATGAAAAATACTCATCATCACTAATCACAGGGAAATGTAAATCAAAACAACAATGAGATATCATCTCACTCCACAGAGACTGGCACATTCCAAAAAGAGCAAGAACAAGTGCTGGCATGGATGTGGGGAGAAAAGGACTCTCATCCACTGTTGGTGGAAATGTCGACTGGTCCAGCCTTTTTGAAAAACAATATGGTAATTCCTCCAAAAACTAGAAATTGAGCTCCCATTTGACCCAGCAATACCACTCTAGGAAATGTACCCTGTGAGGCCAAAAACACACAGCAGAAATACCATTTGCATTTCCATGTTCATAGCAGCACTAATCACAATAGCCAGAATATGGAAACAAACTGAGCTCCAGAGAACAGACGACTGGGTAAAGAAACTCCGGTACATCTACATATTGGAATGCTATGCAGCTGTCAGGAAACACAAAGTTATTAAATTTGCTTATAAATGCACAAACATGGAGCGTATCATGTTGAATAAAATTAGTCAGAGTGAAAAGGACAGATACAGAATGACTGCATTATTTGTGGGATATAAAAATAATAGTATGATACTAATATTCAAAGCCATGCAAAACATGGACAGGAGGGCTTGTCAGTGGGTGGAATCTACCCACTTGGAATAGAGATTAGGTAAGACAAAGAGGGGCCAGTGTGTTAATAATGGTTGGAAATGGTAATATCGGCCTAGAACTGAGCACTGAATGTAGGCAAAGGAATATACATGATAACTTCTAAATGTATGTTTTGAAAGCCACAATGTGTAAGAAAAGGAAGAGAGAGCGAGAGAGAGAGCAAGAGAGAGAAAGAACGAGAGAGAGAGAAGGTAAAGTGCCTGCCATAGAGGCATGTGGGGGGCAGGGGAGGGTGTCAGGGCCCATTGATGATGGGAAATGTGCATGGGTGGAGGGATGGGTGCTGGAAAACTGTATGATTGAAACCTATTCAGGAACCGTTTTGTAATACTTGTATTTCTCAGAGTGGTATAATAAAATTTTCAAAAATTCCTTCAGGAATTAATAAAAATGTGGTTGCAGTGCTCAGATGTGTAGGCAGGTGGCAGACAGGAGACAGGCTTGTCTGCACCCAGGGCTCTGACCCATGAGTCCTGGGTGGTTGATGGTCTGACAGAAAAAGACTGGGCCCCCTAGGGTGAGCACAGAGCCATGGCAGAGCCTGGCAAGCTACCCGTGGTGTATTTAATATGCCAAAAACAGTAATAATAATGGACCTCAATCCCAACGAATGGAGACATTACTGGTGACCTCTTGAGCAAATTGATGAACAATGGGAAGACAAGTGACAAATTAAATTCTTAAAGATGAAAAGAAATTGTGAAGTAAATTGACTCAGGAAAGAATGAAGTGACAGAGGAACACCATATGCAAAAGTCCTGAGCCAGGGAAGAGCCTGATGCTTGTTGGCGGGAAAGGCAGTGTCCTGTGGCAGCTGAAAGGAGCTGGAGCTGGACATCTTGGATTTTGAGGCTAGATATATCATTAGTGAATCTTTAGTGCATCTGACCTCTATTCAGTGCCTTACTTTTCTCTGTTATATAGATGTGCTATAGTTCTAACCTCAAAGGGTTGAAGTTGAAGATTGATTTGTTGACTCCTGGTAGTGGTTATTGCTAACAGAAGAAATGACGATGTCAGGGAAGGACTGAGACAGAGTAAAAGAAGTGAGACGGGAGATGCAACTTCAAGGTAGTTGCATCTGCTATGACCTTGAAGGGTCTGATAAGTGTGTATTTTAATCCTGAATAGGAAGTGTTTGAACAGGGTAGTTAAATTCATACTTTATAATAGTCTCTGTTCGTGTTCTGGGGAGAAAGCTATTCTCCAGCTAGACAACTCTCCATTGTTGAAATGAAATGAAATCCTAGAGAGAGTCTGATAAAGGAGGAACAGAAAGAAGTGTGAGAAAGGATGCGAGAGATATAAGAGTTTCAGGCTAGGGAAGATAATTGGGAGACGAGTGAAAGACAGGAGAAGGGACCTGTCCCCTTCACAGTCGGTCCCATAGTAGAAATGAGTCATTTACTTTAATAAGCGTGCAGAAAAGATAGAGGGAGCTGAGGGTTGTTCCTGATAGGATCTCAGCAGACAAGCGGAGAGCACAATGAAAGGCCAGGCAATTGAGTGGGCTGAGCAGCAGCCTGGCTCAAAGAGGGTCCCCTGACCTCTGAAGCAGTGGGTGGGAGGAGTGGTACTCACTAGTGCTCAGATGACACCAGCATGGAAATGTTTTCTACCCGGAAGGAGATTCTTCGGGAAAGTGGCCAGTCTGTGAATTCCTCTAAGCTACTGCATCTTCACCCCTACTAGACTTCCCCAATCTGGGAACTGCAGGAGGTTCTAGGACACAGGGTTAAAGGGTGAAGAAGACTCCAGGGATTCTTTCCATGTGGTGTTTTTGGAGAGGTGCATTGCTTCATCAGCTGCATATCAGCACTGTTAATGGCACCAATAAAGAAGTGTGAATGTATTTTTTCTCCTCCTTATTTCTTCAGTATTTGGCATCTTATTTAACAGAACAATTGGCCATACACCGATCCCTTTTGAAATCAATTCTTTCTTTTCATATTGGACTATTCTTAAAATCCAGCATTACTCAGACATAAACTCATCAATCAAAAAAAGGGAATCTACATCCAGAGCATGTGAGGTATACCAAATCACTGCAGTCACTGGAAGTTTTGAAAGCTGGGGTAAGGCTGGTTATAGTTTCTAAAGTATTTGTGTGCTGGCAGAATGAACAGCTAAGGAGAACCTCTCTCCTTTATGCCTTACGATGTGCTCGTTGAGTTGGAAGAGATGTAAAAGTTGAGAACTTATGTGATTAGAAAAAATGCAAACTTTGGAACTTTGTAGGAAATGTGTGTGAATATGATTACAGTTACTATTTAGTAAAGTATTACCTGAATAAAATCCTGTTTGGACAATCTGCTATGTTAGCTCAATAATCCACAGAAGAAGCACACGTAAGCATTCCATTTGATACAGTGTTCCATTTTATAAAGTAAGTGAGGAATTTGCCCAGGGTCACAGAATTAGTGAGCTGGATAATCTTACTTTCCATTTGATCACATTGTCTTCAGACATAAAACCAGTCCGGCAAATACCTAATGGAGAGGCAACTAATGGACAGGCACCTAAGACTCTGAGACTCTGACACTCAATTCTGACTCTTCCCTCTCAAGTATTTTCGGGAAGCAAAACCAAAAACTTGTTTCTTCTGCAAAGTAGTATGATCTGAAGATGGTGATGGTGATGGTGCTGGAGATGGATTCTGTTTGTTTTCTCCACAAGGCAAGTGTGCTACACCTGAGTTACATTTTGGCAATTATGCCATTGTGCCATTTTATTTTTGGTTGTATTTTATGACTATGATTAAATACATTTGGTTTATAGGCACATCTAATCATTTTTCTTATAAATTTACTAAACCATAAATAACTAGAGGGCTGTTGATTAGTTTTCAGCAGAAAAAGAAACCCAACTTGAAAAGATATGCTGATACATCATTTCCATGTATGCTCATTTTAAAGCACCAAAATGGAGCTTGCAATTCCCAAAGCAGGGCAAAATGACTTTGAAGTTTCAGGGTTGTCTTTTCATTAATTTCAAGGGAGCTGGAGAAAGAAGATATCTAAGCTTAAGTACTCAAAGCTTTAGGATATTTTCTCCCTTTGCCTTTTCCTACACTCTGTATCCTTTGGCACCAGTCTTATGTACTCTGTGATGTTTATATTTTTAGAAAATTCATGATGTTTAAAAAGCTAATTTAGTGGTAAATCTAATGGAAAATAATATATTTGACAACTTCATGAGTAATATTAAAAATAATGATGCATTAATAATCAAATACTTTGAAAAACAAGTTCATCTAGAATCGCTTCCCCCAAATTCCAAGAAAAAAACAGGAAAAAGTGGACTCTACAAAAACGTACTGTCATCCACATTGCCAAATATAATTTCATTTATGGGACTGTCAGTTCTCTTTTGTCTTGGCCTCTATACCTTTGGGATTAGTCCCCTTATCTCTACTTGTGTTGGACTAGAAGACATCAGAGCAATTAGCCAACTCATTTAACTGTTATTTTAAAAATTGGCTCTTAAATTATGAGGCAGTTCTGACTAGGCTTGTGGTTACTTCACAAGGGAATTTATCCTCAGTGTTTACTTGTCGGTGTGAATTCCTGCTGTGAATGTTGAGTTGGGCCAGAGAAGTCCCATTTGTTTTGCAAAGAAACTTGCTGCTACATTTATTTCCTCCTAAGCCAATCATTGAGTTAAACACACAAATTAAAACCATTTAATTTTTTTCCAGTCTAAATAAAACAGACCAATTCACCCCTGTGTCCCTAATAAGGAAACTAGACCTACCAGTTTCCTAGTGGGAAGTTGAATTCTTGAAACACCGATTTCATTTTTTTCCATTATTAATCTATTCCTATTTATTTACAAAAAAAATGTTTACGGAATCTTGTGATAAAATTCTTTATAGGTGCTGAGTTTTCAATATGAAGATATAAGTTAAGAGCTCAAATTTGGCGTGCTATAAACTCAGGGCAGGAAAGACCTAACATCCCTTTCTCAGACAGGTCCTCTGATAGGAGCTTTAAATGGACTGATAAATGGACCTTCAATCATCCCCAACTCTGCCAAATGGGCTGGACCTCATCTCTTTTGTTCACGCTCACAGAGCTCAAATAACTTTCCCTCAGGGGCCTGAGCAGAGGCAGGATTTGGAACCAGAAGTGCCTGGCTCCCAACAAAGTTTTACTATTCCATCATCTTGGTATATAGAATATGTTCATTTCCCCCCTAGTCATTTAAAACCACTTCCATCTTTACTGTCTCATTTGTTTCTATAGCATCCCAAGTTGGGGGTTAGGGGAAGGGCGGTACTACCATCTCCACTCCATTTTCCATGAAACTGGGTCTTGGGAGTTCTAAGCAAAAATTCCAGGATGCCATGATCTTCTTTATACGTGATTTCCTCAGCACACAAACCAGGATATTCTGCTGACCTATGCAGGATTTGTGTTTTAAGAAAGCAAAGATAAAACCCCCAACTCTGAATCAGGAAATACCCCAGGGAATAAGAGTTAACAACAGTATTGTTAACTAAAAGCCACTGCTCAAAAGTGATACACTGAATTGCAATGGCATTTCTAGTGTGCATTACACATATATGCAGCTGAAAAGGAGGTGAGGTGCTAGCTGATCAGAGGTCGGGCAGAAGGAATAAGGAGCCATAAAGCATGGGACTGGATGCTGTGCCCCCTGTGTAAATGACTTGACCTCCTGGGTCTCTCTATGTGACCTTGATCAAGTCCCTTAACTTCCTTACCCACCTCAGGTAGGAAATGTGTTTGTGGGGTGTGTGTGTGGGGAGGTGGTTGTGGGTGTGGGGGGAAAATGTCACCATACATCAAATTCTGTGGCTGAAGTGAGTTCCTTGGGGAAAACGTATGTCTCTCCTGGCTCCCACCTGAAAGATTTTCTCATAGTGTGGCAAAAGGTGCCACTTTTTAATAGCATCATTGGAATATCAGCTTCTTGCAAGACATAGTGGAAGAAACTATGCAGTGTGCTGTCTTGTGACATGAGAAGAGGTCCCATGTGAGCTCCACAGGCAAAGACCAGTCAGGTAAGTGGGCCTCTGCCTTCCAGGGTCACGTGAGCAAAGCAAAGCTGGAAAACCCAGAGGGGTGAGACAAGAATTTTATGACATTGCAGGACATGTGCACAGCCCTCTAGCAACATTCATTTTTCCATACCTTGGGGTGAGTTTTTACTTTCACTTTGAGTTATCCCACTGGTCATCAGAAAGAGAGGGGCACTCCCCTTGGAAGTGCTCAAGCCAGTCAGCTCCTTCTTAGATCAGAGCCTGCCACTGCAAGTCACACAGAGAGGCAACTCAAAATGGAGGAGGACAAGTGCTTTGTTTACTGCAGTCCTTCCCTTTGGGCATGAACAGCCTCTGATATCTGGACTGAGGTGTGCATTGGTATCCAGGTTGTCATCCCAGTCTGTGTCCCAGCCACCAACACAGACCTGGGTGTGTTTCAAGAGGGAAAAGGATATCAAAACATAAATCTTAAATGCACCCCAGAATCCAGCAGAGTCCTCAGCCATCTGACAATCACAATAATTATTTATTAAATAAGTGAGTGCATCAGTGAATGAATTAATGAAGACAGTTTCAGAGTTATGCATATTCATCGAGCATTTAGAAATTATAGGGAATATGGTTGTATTGTTGTAGGCAGGCAGATTGGGGGGGGGTGGGGGACGCCACATGGCAATAAAATTCCTAAAGAAGAAGAAATCCAGAGCCACACCTGATTGAAAACCAAAACCAAACTTGACAAGACCACTATCAACAATAGACCCTGGAGGAAGGGAAGGCCAAAGGGAATGTGTGAAGCCCATAGGCCACTGGCCCTTCTAATGGCTTTAGCTACTTAAATCTCCTGAGAGAAATAAATCAGCCTTCCAGCCCAGGACCCAGCTCGCAGAAGATTCCAAAGCATTCCAGTCAAAGAAGACCACTTCCAAAGTCTACTCCCCTTGGCAGCGGCCCTAGCAACCTAGGTTGAAGCCCCATATGGGAGTAACTTAGGGAGAAATCTATAAAAGCTGTCCTGACCAAAGGACAGCGGCGCACAATGCTGCATGGACACACATGCTGCCTGAGCCCATGTGGCTGAGCACATGTGGTGACCAAGCACTTGTATTGCCCACATCTCCCCTCTTGATATGTGTTCTCTCTCTCTTACCTTTCCTCCTCTTTCCCTTTCCAAAAACCTCCTTAATAAAACCTGTTTTAACTTCACTGCACATTGACTCCTGAAAAGTCTTTTTCTTCAAGGAAGACAAGAACCTAAGGCAACCCTCACCGTGCAGGGGCTTGTCGCGGACTTTATCAGTCCTAAGCCTGCCCAGCAGGCCCGGGGCAGCAGAGATGGCTGCAGAGAAAGCAACCATCTCTCTCCCCTTCCGGCCTCACATAAGCCACCAGTGAGGCCCACCTGCATCAGTATCAGTAAAGGCGAATGTTAACAACAATAATGATAATCATTTCAAATACTGAGTAAAGGTCGAGTTCTAGGAACCATGCTAAGAATCATGAAAATCTAATTGGTTCTTAGCAGATCCCAGTGAGGTAAGCTCACACATGGTGCTCCTTAGCTCTCTCACTAAAAGTTACTTTATATAATGAGAATTCCTTTCATTTCTTGGCACCTGCTTGAGTTGAGTCATAAACTATGTTGCCAGGGGAGCAAGAAGGCAGGAGATGGCCGTATTTCTCCAAAGACTAATTCAATTATGAAAAATTTGAGCTGAAATGATCCTTGGTCATGTAGTCAATTGTGTCACTCTTTTGACAAGAATGTCCAAATTGACACAACTTGAATTGTGTAGGCGAGGAAAGAGATAATCAGAAAAAGGCTGTCATGGTCAAGAAGGAATGGAAATTGAATCGTAAGGAACTCATGCTTTTAATATCACCTTTCAGAAATTTCTCCTAAGCCCTTATATGAAGCAGCATGCTGTTCCTTACTCTTAATTCCCTCGCTACCTTTTTCCAAGCATCTAATACTGAGGAGATCTGTACTTTGGTTTGTACAGTCCCTGATTGATCTCCTTGAGGTGATGGACTCCACTGGCGCAGGAGCTTGGTTCAGTGTTCAGTGTTATATACCTAAAGTCTAGAACAGTGTCTGGCATAGATAGTGAACACTTGTCAAATGAAGGTGCTCAATTGTTTTAAAGAAATATATGAACAACTAGAGTGACAATTTACTGTGACAATTTTGCAAAATTATTAAAGTAGAGGTTCTGTTCTTTTCTTTGGTGTCTGATGATTTGCATTTCTTTCTGCATAAACGTTCAAACTAACTTCACTCTAAGTTTCTTCACACTCTGGTCTGTCTCAACATGTGCAGTTCCCCCATGATGCCACAATTTGACATTTAGATTATTTCTTGCAAATAATTTGAAGCAGCAGTACACATCATGGGGTGATGTGACTTCCCCAGAGTGTCTGGATTAGGAGTCAGTCTTTGATCAGCTACATGTTGCTCACTCCTTTATATGAATGACAACATAACCTGGAATTGATAATACAAAGATTCACTCTTCTGTTTGCAGGTGCAAGACCAGCCAAAGACAGGACTGGTGTTCACACATGCTCCCAATGGAAGACACTGTTATAGTGAAGTAAAGGAAAAAAGGATTTTACTGTCCACAGAGGCATCTACCCATAAGAGAATGTTAGTCTGAATAGTGATGTTAGTCTGAAGACTCATTAATGAGATACAAATATAAAATAGCAGTAACTTCTCTTCCAGTTACTGTCTTACACCACTTGGATCTAATTATAGAGAGTCTTGTTAAAACAACTCAAAAACTGTAGAAAGCTAAATAGTCAGATAGGCAATTAAATAGATTACTTTAAAGCACAATGGAAAATGTAATGTGCTTCTTGCCAAAATTATATTAAACTCACTTTCCTATACTTTGGTCACTACTGACACCTCTTCCAAAAACTAATTTGTGTTACTCCAGATCTAGCAGCATGTATTTTTTTACAAAATAAAACAATAAAAATATTTCTTTATTTTTCTATCATTATATTCACTTTTAGCTGTTACAAAATTGATAGACAGCAACTTATCTTTTAATTTATTTTATTATTGTGAACTAAGCCTATAGTTATCATTTGGCACCAGAATCGCCTACTTTGGTTCTTTCTTCCTGAGCTCCAGAGCAAACCTGTCTATTAAGAGATTCTGCTGGTGGGAAACACTTCAGATGTTGATAATGATGATGTTGATTGTGATTACTATCATTATATGTTAGGCAACATGTTTGATATAGTTTTAGTGTTTATGATTTTTGATGTACATAGTTACCATACAGCTCACCACTAAAACATACCTTCTGTCCACCACTTTTCTCTAGCTACTTCTAGTCCACTGCTCCATTCCCACTTACTATCCCCAATTTGGTGATTTCAGATTTGCAATCAAATGTCAATGGTTCGTCTATTTTGTTTCTCTACATACACAGATAAGTAGATATCTGTATTTGTCCTTCTCCCTCTAACATATTTCACCTATTATGATTCTCTATAATTAAACTCAAAATGTCATGAACTTCTAGATTCATCTTATATTATTGCAGCATGGAATTCTTTTGTGTATATATGTCAGAGGGCAGGTGGCATGCAGGATCGGGGTCCTGGAGACCCTGGGTCACAGGGTTTGGGCTTGGACTGACCAGTGAGGGTACATAATGGGGCCATTCTTGGATGCCCAGTGTTCTATTACTCTCTAGAGGCCGGAAGTCAGTAGACCGCCAAGAAGCCAGCAGGGTGTGGGAGTGTGGGGTGTGGGGAGGGACTGGGGAGATGAGGGGGACCCTTGGGCCTTACTCTGAGCCGGAATCCCTGCTGGGACCCGGAACAGCAAATAATAACTCAAGGGAGCTGCGCCGTACAACCCCTGGGCTCTAATTCTGGTGAGCAGGAAAATAATGGGCTTCCAAAGTGGGGGGTGGGGGGGGGAAGGCCAGGAGTGCCCAACCCAGGAGTCCCCACAGGGCTCTGCTCGGGCATCACTCGGTCTCAGGGTGCGAGTCTGGCATCAGCTCCAGGAGCAACAGAACAGACGCAGATACCCCAGGCAGAGCAGATACCAGCTCTCCCCATTGCGTGCACCCACTATGTGGCTGCACAATTCACTTCCACACCCCTCTCAGAGTACCCTGCATGCTATTGAGAATATGCCATCCGCACAGCAGAGCCTGGCAAGCTGTCCTATGTGTGTTCAATATGCCAAAAACAGTAATAAAAATGTGTATGTTCCTGACCCTGAAAGAACCCTTAAAACAGCAGCACTAAGAAAGGATGAACAAGGAATACCTGATAAAATTTCAGGGCTGAACTAGGCTGCCAAAACGAAGAAGGACTAAAATGACTGTACTTTCAATGCACGTTCTCTGGCATAGGAAGCATATATTGAGACCATGATGGTGCAAGCGCAAAAGATCAAGTATGACATCATTGGTCTGGCTGAGACAAGGAGGCATTAATCGCATCATGCCGTTTTTGACACCGGAGAAGAATTCTTCCTAGGAACATGCGATGAAAGAGGCGTCGGTGGCGTCGGTGTCCTTGTCAACACAAACATGGCCATCAACATTGATTCATTTGAATGCCTAACAAACCGTATTGGACAATTACACTTGAAGAAATGTGGCCCACTGCCAGCAATTTCTATCTTCGTTGTCTACACACCAACATCCACATTCAGGGAAGATCAAATTGAGAAATTCTACATGGAACTGGAAGAGTTCTATAAAAAAGATCACACCTTCTACAAGATCATAGTCAGTGATTTTAATGCCAAGATAGGACCGAGAAGATCGGCTGAAGAACTCCACATTGAGGCTCATGGCCTAGAATGGAACGAACAGTGTGAGAGACTATCTGAGTTCATTATGTCCACCAAGACCATTCATGGGAACTCACAGTTCCAGAAGGCTGAAGTGAAACGTTGAACATAGGAATCTCCTGGTGGACAGTTCCACAAAGAAATTGACCATGTCATCTTCAATCAAAGGTTTTGTCTGACCGATGTTGCTGTCGTCCAAAAATTTCAAACAGTGTCGGACCACTGTCTCCTTCGTGCAAAATTCTACTTCATGCAATGGGGAGAAAAGGCTGCAAAGTTTAAGAAGAGAACTCCCAGAATGACCACCATATGGGAACTCTTTGGCACCATTGCGGCAACATGGGAAGATACCATCTTTGACGACATCTATGAAGAATACAACTGACTGGTTCAGCACCTCCATGATAGTGCGAAGAATGCTGAGAGAGAAAAAAAACACAAAAGGACACCTGTCTTCAAAAACTCTCGAGCTCATTCGACAACGTGGCAAGGCACGAGCCTCAGGTGACCAAATGCTAACGTCCAAGCAGAGAAATGATAAAGGAAGACCTCAAAGAGAGAAGAGCATAAATACTGGAAGATGCAGCAGAAACTGGGAAAAGCATTGACAATGCCCACCTGTCCTTCACCAACTATACGACCAAGATAACTGCCCTCATCTATCACATCTCCCAGAAAGGCAATGGAGAAGATTATCCATAATTTCTAATCAGATCTCTTTGATAGTCACGTCCACCTGCCCACATACCAAATTCCACAGGATGGATATGTCGTTCCCAACATTCTCCTTTCTGAATTCCGTCATGCCATTTCGTCGGTAAAGAAAGAAACACCACCAGGCACAGACAAAGTCAGACCTGAACACCTGAAGAATCTGCCTTCAGTACTCATCAATACACTGGCTCGGCACTTCACACGCTGCCTATCTGAATGCAAAGTGCCCTCCCAATGGAAAACCAGCAGGACAGTTCTACTGTTCAAGAAGGAGTCATCCACAACATTGGCATATATCGCCCCATCTGCCTGTTGTCTGTCATCTACAAGCTGTTCACTCAAGTCATCCTGAACAGGATTGGCAGAACATTAGATGAAGGACAACTATGCAAGCAAGCTGGCTTCCAAAAAGGATTCAGATCAACCACATCCACATGTAACCAGGCTCAATGAGGTTTGTAGGGAGTTCAAAATGCCACTCTGTCTCACGTTCATTGATTTAAAGAAAGTCTTTGATTCTGTGGAGACCGAAGCAGTTATTGAAGCCCTAGCCAAACAGGGAGTTCAAACCCAATACATCAAGATCCTGCGTGAGCTGTATTGCAGATTCACCACCAGGATCTCACCATTCTACAAGGAAGTGATCATTGATATCAAAAGAGGAGTTCAGCATTGTGATACCATTTTACCAAAACTCTTCAGTGCCACCCTCGAGAACATCATGTGACAATTAGAATGGGGAGGGAATGGGAGTGAAGATAGATGGTCGGCAACTACACCACCTCCGCTTCACTGATGACATCATTCTAATAACACAAAACATTAGCCAAGTGGCACAAATGCTGGCTAACTTTGACCGAGAATGTGGAAAGATAGGTCTACAGCTGAACCTCAACAAAACTTTGTTTATGAAAAACTAACTAGTTCCAGAGGCCCCATTCACTCTCAACAAACATCTCTAAATGCAACAGTTATGTGTACCTAGGTTGAGAAGTCAACATGATGAATGACCTAAAACCTGAGCTGCGCAGGAGGAAGAGAGCGGCATGATTGCCTTCAAAAGCATCGATGAAATAGTGAAAAAGACAAAGAACCTCCAGCTCCGGGCACATCTCTTTGACTCAATCTGTTCTCCCTGCATTAACATATGCCTCAGAGACCTGGACCCTATGAAAGCAGGATCAGAATGCCATTCGGGTCTCCCAAAGGGGAATCGAAAGAGCTATGCTTGGAATATCACGCCTCACTCAAACGAGAGAAGGAATCCGGAGTTCCGACCTCCGTCACTATTCCAGAGTCAGGGATGCTGTCTCATTTGCCAAGGCATCGAAATTCAGATGGGCTGGACATGTAATGCTATTTGGAGATGACTGCTGGACTAGAGCTGTTACTGACTGGATCCCACAGGATGTCAAAAGATCACATGGTCACCCACCTACAAGATAGCCAGACTTCTTCGTCAAGACCCTGAATGAACAGTTTGAGGCTCTTCGTATTCCTGAAACAACCAGATGCCATTGGGCTACACTGGCACGTGATAGGGTCAAATGGAAATGTTACTGGCGCCTGCTCAAGGAAATCGATGAACAACGGGATGTCTAGTGATCTAGTGATATATATATCAGAACTTCTTTATCCATTCATCTATCATTGGACATTTGATTGTTTCTATAGCTTGATTATTGTACCAAGCACTTCTGCCTCAGGGGCTCCATTTGTGATAGGAAGAAGAGGCATATATAATGAATTAAAATTAGTTTGCAGAAAGTTAATTGTGACCTGAACCACATCAAGCATGGGATTACACCTCTACATCTTTGAACAAATCGTTTTTTTTTACTTTATTTAGGAAGTAGATGACAAGTGGAATTACTGGATCATATGGTTGTCTTACTTTTCTAAAATTTCTTCATTCTATTTATCATGGAATAACAAGGTAACATTCCCACCAATAGTGAATGAATTTCTTTTTTTTACCGTTTTCCCACCCATACTTCTTTCTCCAGTCTTTTCTCACTGGTGTAAGATGATATCTCACTGTTGTTTTAATTTGTATTTCCCTGACAATAGTGACAATATTTTTTCATATGTGCAGTGGTCATCTATATGTCCTCTTCAGGGAAGTGTCTGTTTATCTCCTATCCTTGTGTTCTTGTGGGCTAAACTTTGTGCTATAAATATATATCTTGGATATTATCCCTTAGTTTGAAGAATCGTATGCAAATATTTTGTCCTATTTTAACATGGCATCTTTCTAGGTTTTCCCCAAGTCTTGTGTTGTACAAAAAACATTTTAGTTTAAAGAAGTTTCATCATCACCATCATCATCATAATTATTATTGTTGTTGTTGTTGTTAATAATAATAATTCTTATTTTACTTTTGGCAGTTGGATCAAAGACACTTTTTTGGGGGTGCACAGCCAATGTTGCCCAGGCCTTACTCCTGGCTCTGTGCTCAGGGATCACTCCTGGCAGGTTCAGGGAACCATATAGGGTACTGGGGGTTGAACCTGTGTCAGCCACATTCAAGACAAGCACCCTTCCTCCTGTATTATCTTTTCAGTCCCTTAAGGCACTTCTAAGGCTCATATCCTGGGAGTTCTGCCTATGGTTTCCTCAATGTAGTTTATGATTCTGATCTAATATTGAAGTCTTTGATCTACTTGATTTGCATTTGTACATGTTGTGAAATACAGATCCAGTTTCATTCTTTTTGCATGTGGCAATTCAGTTTTCTGAAAATCGAAGAGGTTTACTTTGCTCCATTTAATGCCTTAGTTACCATTTTAATTGAAATTAAGGCTAAAGCAGCATTTACAGAAATCAGCAGACTTCTTTGGATTATTTTAATTTTAAATGTCTGTTTAAAACCTCTCAGTTCTGCAACCAAACAGAATGCTCCAAAAAATGTTCTTTTTGTTTGGACAAACACTCTCTTTGTCCTAAATCAATTGCTCAGTCAGCAGGTGCTTTCAGAGTGCTCATACCAAGTTCAGATCAAGCTATGCTGCTGAGGATGCAGACGGAGTATGATACATGAGTCCTGCTTTCATGCGATTCAAGCAACTATTAGTCATCTTCCCAGAGCTGAGCTGTATAGCCATAACCATGCTATTAGTTGAAAACTCATGAAACTACACAATTGTGACCCAGAAGAGACTTAAAATAATAAGGGCATTTTAAGAAAAAGAAAGTAAGAAGTTTTGTAAATTGTAGTTCATGGTTTCCTGTGCTTATTTAAAAATACCCATAAGCACAAATTCTTAATGCCTCAGTGAGATTGTGAGATTTTCAGCTTTCTAATCAGCTTGAATATCCAGGGATCCCACAGAGGGTTGCGGGAAAAGCAGCCATAGAAATAAACAGAAGCCTTTGCTATCACCTGGCAAGTAAGTGTCGTATCTCTTGAGCATCCCAGGTATCTGGGGCAGCCCCTGACAATGGATGCAACGATATCACATCCAGTCAGAAAAACAACCCAGCAGAAACAGTGAGATGACACATAAACCCACACGCTCAGCTTATAATGTGAAGCACCAACAGACGAAGCACACGGCACTTCTGCAGTTACTCTAGAGAAAGAAAGAGAGTAAAATGTGTGAGAAAGCTACAGTTAAATTACTCACTATTAGCCCCTACAGTGTGCTTCCAACCAATGTGCATCTATATGTATATCTATATATGTGCATATAAATATATATTTATATACACACATGCACGCCTGTGCCCACACACAGATAGAGACTGTCACAGTTAAATTTTTTACTAGTATAATGAGGAAAGAGACCAACAGAAGGAGCTCCCTGGGCTAATTTTCTAGCCAGCAGCCCTGCAATATTCCCACTTGGAGAGTGAGAAGAGTGAGAGCAAAAGTATAATAAATAATGACTGGCTTTGTTGGTCAGGAGAAATTATCACTATGCTTGAGGGATCTAAGTATATGCTCATCCAGGAAACATCAGCAAAAGAGACTAAGAAGGAGAAATAAAAACAACAAAATGGTTTGGACATATCTTTAGGGCATATTTATTCAAATGAAAACAAAAAAATTAAAACAAATGGCATAGTCAAAAATATATATATTGCTAAGCTTAAAAGTCACCAAACACCCTGGCTCCCCAAAATGTCAATGTAACCTGTGGCTCCATAAGCCTTTTTTAGAAATAAGTCAAACAAGTTTACATTTATCATAGGTTAATGATCCAGTCCAGTATATTTTGTGTGTTATCTTCTGTGTTTTAGCAAAAATAAAGGATGCAAAATCTTTATCCTATGCTCACCTATAAAGTGAAAATAGAGCTTAGAAACATTAGGGAACCACAGAGGCACAATAGCACATGGCTCAGGAAAGTCAGTGTTTCCTAATTCAGTGCTAATATTTACTTTTATCTGTTATAAGTCAGTATCAAAATATAAGTCAGTATCAAATTATAATAAGGTAAGAATGTTTATAAAAATAAAGACTAGGTTATTACTCATTTTTATAACTTTTGTAGAATATGAAGCAAACAAAACCTATAAGCAAAAGTTTTTTTAATTTAATGGTAGTCTGTATAACTGTGTCCCTTTCATACAAAAGGACTTGGAACAGCACATAATACATTCTGCAATATCCAGAGGAATAATAGTGTCTGTATTTACTTTTATGACAGAAAAATTTAAATACAGTGCAATGAAGTGGATATTAAAGAATAAAGAAGATTGATACTGAGAGATGGAAAACAAATACAGTAAGCCAATGATTTACCCAGACAGAATATGGGAGCCATTACTGGTTCTATATATAGTTACAGTATGAATATCGTCTTACTAGTAAATTCTATTACTTAGAAAATATGTACAAATTATTTGAAAGATATATATTACACTTAGAAAACTAGCATGCTACTTATCTATTTATAGTGGAAAATAATACTCAAAAGAAATAAGTTGAAATGCTTTACTATTGAATTCTATGAAAGATAGGAAAACCATTAGTTCCATATAAATTCTTCCAAAAAATTTGAGGATGGAATGGAACCCATTATTCTAATAAGTCACTTTATTCTGAGGCCAAAATTTGAGCACAGTAGCTTTATGAGTATAAACACAAACATTCCTGACAAAATATTAGCAATATGAATTTAATCTGCAAGTGTTCAACTTTTTCAACTAAGAAATAGAATTAAAACTTATTTAGTTATTATAATTAATGGTGAATAACTGAATAAGTACTAACGTTAGGACAAGACTACATTGTTGACTCTCATTTTTGCCTTCCACATAATATGAAGGAGAAGGATATAAACAAAGGATCATGAGGAAACGTTTAGGGATGATCAACACTTTGATTTTGGTCACAGTACCATGGTTGTATTGAAAGAGTAAAACATATCAAATTTAAGATCTGGGATATAACAAAGCTCCTCCCCTGTATATTTGAGACCCTAGGTTTATCCTTAGCACCCCAAAACAAATGAAAAACTTAACAAACTGTACATTTAAATATTTAAAATATGTGCATAAAATTGTATACAAATTTTATTTCAGTGAACCCAGTATATCCTATTGTTAGATAATGTAATCTGGCTACCAGAAAGTATGAAACTTAGCTATTGTAAGTCAGTTGAATATAATTACGTTCTCTCGCTTTCAATATATTCTTTCTACGGATTCATTCTCTCAACATAATACGCATTATGTGGAACATTAGTTCTATGGGTCATAATAAAATTATTTCCTTCAGGCATGTGAAATATTAGACTATATGGTGAAATATTTTTCTAATACAATACTTTTCAAAACAATTAATTTATATTTTACACAGTGAATATCAAAAGAGAATAAAATTTTTTGTTTTTGGGAGGGGCTTACATACAGAGATGTTTCAGGGTTACTCCTGACTTTGTCAGGATTTCTCCTGGTGGTAATCAGGAGAACATATGGGATACCAAGGATGAAATAGATAGGCCACGTGCAGGGCAAATGCACTACTCACTGTACTTTTGCTCCAGCCCCAAAGAGAAGAACATAATTTGCAACATTTTTTAAATGCATTTTACCACATAATCCCTTTTCAAGAAATACTTAAAATAACAAGTGATCTGGGTAATCCTTAAACTGGTCAGCTACTATTGAGTACAAACAACCTAATTATGGTTCAAGTTACATTTAAACTATGGTCCCTAGTGTAAGGATGACTTTATTTTAATATTTTAGCACCAAATTTGACTCTCAATATGAAATTCTGCCTTGGAAACAGCAATTTGACTTTTAAACTTTAATAACAAATTCTAGATTGTCTTAATTATTACTCATGGAAAATATTTTAGATAAAGTTGGATAAAAATCAGTCCAGAGTAACATAATTTGTAACATAAATTAGTCCATCCCATTACTCATCGTTTGCTTGAGCGGGCGCCAGTAACATTTCCATTTGACCCTATCACGTACCAGTGTAGCCCAATGGCATCTGGTTGCTTCAGGAATACAAAGAGCCTTTCTTAATACTTTTCCCTTTCTTTATACTTTTCCACGTAAAACAGGAAACAAAATGCATTATTGCAAATAGTATGAGAGCCTTAGAGAAACCCAGGCAATTTCCTCATCTTACATTTTTAAATGGATAATGAAGAAATGTTCATTCAATTATTCACTAGTCACGCACGCAAGGGCATAGGAGAAAAATATCTGAAAATTTCACCACCACAATCATAACAATAAATACTGTAACATATTCCTTTTTAGTAATAAGGCATGGATTTCTTGGTGCCAGAATACTTTCTGGGTAGGTATACAGGAAACTTAAACATATTTTTTAGAGATGACTACAAGAGTATGCTACCCGCATGGCAGAGCCTGGCAAGCTACCTGTGTCGTATTTGATATGCCAAATACCAGCAACAATTATAGACCTCATTCCCATGACCTGATGGAATGGTTTGAGGCTCTTTATGTTCCTGGAGCAATCAGGTGCCCTTGGGCTCTACTTGCATGAGACAGGACATATGGAGATGTTACTGGTGCCCGCCGAGCAAATTGAAGATGAACGGGAAGACAGTGATACAGTGACACAGTGATGGTGAATAACAACCTAATGAAGAACTAAATATTGCAATTTCCCTTAATAAGAAGTCCAGGTATGATATTGAAATGCTTTGAAGAGCTATTTTGCAAGGCACAGAGTTCCTGCCAACAACCATATCTGAATGTATTAGCTAATTTCAGAATTTCAATGTTGATTTTACTTGATTTGAGTAGTTGGCATTCCATTATTCATTGTTTGCTCTAGCAGGTGCCAGTAATATTTCCATTTGACCCTATCACGTCCCAGTGTAGCCCAATGGCATCTGCTTGCTTCAGGAATACAAAGAGCCTCAACCCGTTCGTTCAGGGTCTTGACGAAGAAGTCTGACCATCTCGTAGGTGGGCGGCCATGTGATCTTTTGACATCTCATGGGATCCAGTCGGTAATGGCTCTAGTCCAGCGGTAATCTCCAAATCGCATTACATGTCCAGCCCATCTGAATTTCGATGCCTTGTCAAACGAGACAGCATCCCTGACTCTGGAACAGCAATGGCGGTTGGAGCTCTGAATTCCTTCTTTCACTTGAGTGAGGCGTGATATTCCAAGCATAGGTCTTTCGATTCCTCTGGGATACCCGAATAGCATTCTCATTCTGCTTCGTAGGGCCCAGGTCTCTGAGGCATATGCTAGCGCAAGGAAAATGGTTGTGTCAAAGAGATGTGCCAGGACCTGGAGGTTCTTTCTCTTTTTCGTGATTTCTTTGATGCTTTTGAAGGCATTCCCATGCTGCTCTCTTCCCCCTGCACAGCTCAGAGTTTAGGTCATTCATCATGTTGACTTCTCGACCTAGGTACACGTAACTGCTGGATTCAGAGATGTTTGTTCTATTGAGAGTGAATAGGGCTTCTGGAACTAGTTCACTTTTCATGAACATAGTATTGTTGAGATTCAGCTGTAGACCTATCTTTCCACATTTTCGGTCAAAGTCAGCCAGCATTTGTGCCTGCTTGGCTAATGTTTGGTGTTATTAGATTGATGTCATCAGTGAAGTGGAGGTAGTGTAGTTGCCGACCATCTATCTTCACTCCCAATTCCTTCCCATTTTAATTGTCGCATGATGTTCTCAAGGGTGGCGCTGAAGAGCTTTGGTGAAATGGTATCACCCTGCTGAATCCCTCTTTTGACATCGATGATCACTTCTTTGTAGAATGGAGAGATCATGGTGGTGAATCTGTAATACAGTTCAAGAAGGACCTTAATATATTGGGCTTGAACGCCCTGTTTGGCTAGGGCTTCGATGACCGCTTCAGTCTCCACAGAATCAAAGGCTTTCTTTAAATCAATGAACGTGAGACAGAGTGGCATCTTGAACTCCCTAAAAACTTCAATGAACTTGGTTATCGTAGGATATGGTCAATTGTGCTGAATCCTTTTCGGAAGCCAGCTTGCTCACATGGATGTCCTTCATCTAATGTTCTGCCAATCCTGTTCAGGATGACTCGAGTGAACAGATTGTAAATGACAGATAACAGGCAGGTTGGGTGATAGTTGCCAATGTCTCCCTTCTTGAACAGTAGATCTGTCCTGCTTGTTTTCCATTGGGAGGGCACCTTGAATTCAGACAGGTAGCGTGTGAAGAGCCGAGCTAGTGTATTGATGAGTACTGAAGGCAGATTCTTCAGGTGTTCAGGTCTGACTTTGTCTTGGCCTGGTGCTCTTCCCTTTTCTACCAATGAAATGGCATGTCAGATTTCAGAAGGGAGAACATTGGGAACGACATATCCATCCTGAGGAATTTGGTATGTGGACAGGTGGACATGGCTATCAAAGAGATCTTAGTAGAAGTCATGGATATTCTTCTCCATTGCCATAAAATTTCCATAAAAATCTTCTTGATCTTTACTATCACTATCACTATCTCTATCTTCCCGTTAATCATCTATTTGCTAGAGCGGGCACCAGTAATATCTCCATATGTCCTCTCTCATGCTAGTAGAACCCAAAGGCATCCGCTTGCTCCAGGAACATAAAGAGCCTCAAACAATTATATTATGTCACGGGAATGACCTAATATAAACGTTACTGGTATTTAGCATATCAAATACTACACGAGCAGCTTGCCAGGCTTGCCATGCCAGTGGCATACTATTGTAGTCACCTCTAAATAAAGGATTTATTGATGAACCGCACTGGCCGCTAGCTGCCCGCAAACCGGGCTATGTTAGTCTGGTCTGCTGGGTGGAGTTGTGACGAGGGAAGTCTAGATGTGGAAAATGGCGGGCCCCATGGAGTAGGGGAGGGTGGTCTGGCTTGTTGTGAGGCTCTGCTGGGGTGGCAGGCTAGGGCTAGAACCCGCCATACCTCCCGGGCACCTCACGAGCAGCTGGGCTCTGGGAGAGCAAGTAGCAGCTCTACCCCATGTCTGAGAGTCTCTGGTTCAGCATACCTGGGACGGATTGAAAAAAAACTGCTGCAGGGTGACTGTTGATGATCCAGGCTGTGATAGTCTGGTCTGCTGGGTGGAGTTGTGATGAGAGGGAAGTCCGGACGGATGTGAAAATGGCAGGCCCCATGGAGTAGGGGAGGGTGGTCTGGCTTGTTGTGAGGCTGTGCTGGGGTGGCAGGCCAGGCCTAGAACCTGCCATGCCTCCCGGCGCGTCGCGAGCAGCTGGGCACAGGGAGAGCAAGTAGCAGCTCTGCCCCATGTCTTGATCTTTACTAATAGATTAAAATAGCATAAATTTATAATGAAAATACCTATAGGCTAAATCTTCATGTTTTTAAATCCTGGCACGGGGCCGATAGTTGGTATTTTTCTGAGTCACATGTCTGGTGGTCTCATGATTAAGCTTTGTCTCTCTTTTTAAGTCATGCAGTAACCTATGTACTCTATCCTCCCAGTTGTATCATCATCAAGAGGAATGAAGACAGAGCAGGTTTTTCAAAACATAGATATTGCTTTCCCTCCAAAAGATGAAATGAACTAAGAATCTCTAGCTGTCAGAACTAGCATATTCCAGACATACTCTCACTAGGTATCATCCATATATAAAATGCTGCATGGAATTTTACCCATGTGGTACAGCTTTATTAAAGGTCATTAAATATACTGACTTCATGGTATATGTTTGAAGTTCTTTCTGGAAAGTCAGAACAGTGGAGCTGGAATATAGCAAAAAGGTAGAATTATCTTCCATCCTTAAATCCATGCCATATAAATAAAGATGATCTTATCAAAGAGCAATTTTACTATAAAAATTAAAAGTTAGGTAATTAAATTAATAAGGGTTAATTTGTGGCTGAGGTAATTCTAGCTAGGACAATCTATCGGGTTGTGCTTAGACTTATTTATATATAGCTAATGAATGAGTTTCCAGGAAAATGCAGGAAAGAGCACGTAAACCTATATAAATGCTACTGTTTTATATTGAATTTCTATAATTCATTTAATAAATAATAAGCATGTGATATATATCATAGCGATTTGGAGACAACTGCTGGACTAGAGCCATTACTAACTGGATCCCATGGGATGTCAAAAGATCACGTGGCTGCCCACCTACAAGATGGTCAGACTTCCTTGTCAAGACCCTGAAGGAACGGTTTGAGGCTCTTCATATTCCTGAATCAACCAGATGCCATTGGGCTACATTGGCACGTGATAGGTCCAATGGAAATGTTACTGGCGCCCACTCGAGCAAATCGATGAATAACGGGATTCAAGTGATCAAGTGATATATCATAAGCCCAGGAGGTAAGAGTGATTGAAACAACCTAAAATCTTACCAAAATAAAATACTACATAAAACAAATGGGAGGAACAATCAGCTTGGTCTGGGATGACCAGAAAACACTGAAAAATGTGAAGTTGAGAAGTGAAATAGAAAACAAAGTACCCAGCTAAAGAAGCAAACATTTATAAAGAGGAGAGATAAAGCTGGAATCCTGAGAAAAAAAATACAATTTACTTTTAGGACATTATTTCTTTTGTCCCTTACTATAGCTCTGGGAAGTAGGTTTAAAAAAAGCATTGTCCATTTCACCCAGAAAACCAAAGATTAAAGATAGGTCACAGAAGTGATATGTGGGGAACTGGAACTAGAAACCCCAGAGGTCCTTTTACTCAATCTGATATATTATTTTTGGTGTATTATCAGGTTCATATTAATCTTTGGATTTGGTTACAGTATTCTGGTGAAGATAACTTCACTAAGTGGACTCTGCAGAGTAACCCAAAGGAGACTGAGGATGTAGAATGAGAATAAGCCATCCAAGTCATTAGAATTCCAAACAAATTCTAGAGGAAGGGGTAACATGGTTTCTCCTTCTTAGTCCTTATTGGTATGAGAGCTCCTTTCCCAAAATTTCTGTACAACTACAGCAGCAGTTGAGTTCTTCAGTGAATACCAATTTTGCCTGTTTCAAAAGCATTCAAGTTCTTTAAAGGATACAAAAAATGATGACTCCTTTTAGTAGATTTTCATTCAAATTCAGCCATCAAGTTTTCTGTTGGCTCAAAATCACAATTAATACCTAAGTCAGTTGTTATTAGAGAGGTCTACAATTTGCTTCTACATATGATTTAAGAAAAAAAAGACTACTGAGTTCTTGAGTTCTTCTCCAAACCCTACTAATACTTGAGAGTTGATCTCCAAGGGTGCACACTCACAATTTTCTCTAGTAGGAGATAGAGAGATGATACGGAGATTAAGCCACTTCTCTTCATGTCTCAAACCCCAGTTCAATCCATCCCTAGCACCACATACGATCCCCTAGGTGCCTCAAGACTGATCCCTGAACACAGAACCAAGAGCCCTGAGAATTATCAGGTGTGTACCCCTTCCAAATAGGCAACATCTTTCTTTAGGAGATTATGATAGTTACTAATTTTAAAAACCTCTGAATAGAACAGATTGTTAGTGAGGTATTGCTAGTGAGGTTGTGAGGGTGTATCTGATACCAAGTATAGGTTAGTGAAACTGTCTCTATATTAAGATCATATTTCTAAACATCATTTTATTAATGCTAGAAGAGTTGCAGGAAGGTAGCAGAATGATTACAATAATTACTTATCTTACTCCACTGGTTCAAAAATAGATATTTGCCAAAGCTATAAATAAATAAAATTATTTGTAATTGCCAGGACTTGGGGGAGATGGATAAACTGAACACCAGGAATTATTTTAGGATACTGAAAATACTCTTTATGATAAAATACAATGGCAGATACATGTCATTATACATTTGTCAAAACCCGTAGCATGTACAACACCAGGTGTGAACTCTGATGTAAACTATGGACTTTGGGTGAAAATGATATGTCAGTGTAGGTTCAACAGTTGTAAGAAATACACCACTCTGGTGAGGATGCTGATAATGAAGAAACTGTACCTGTTTCTTCATTAAATTCATAGCAAAATCTACAGCTCCTCTACAAAAATAATATCTATTTAAAATAAAGCTGGCATACTCATCTAGAAGTCAATAAAAATATTTACCGACACAAAGATAACCATTGAGACTAATGGGATTGAGTGGAGAGCCAAACATAAAACTTTACATATGCAATCATTTTTTCAGCAAGATATCAAGAAAATTCAATGAAATATTATAAAATTTTCAATGAATATTGGACATCTTCATGTAATAGTAAAAACGATAGATCTTCTCTTATACATGATAATTAACACAAAATGGGCCAAAAAATCTTAAACTAATAGAAAAGTATAAAATTTAGAAAGGAAAATTGGGAAACTTTATGACATCGAATTGAATTTGTCAATGACTTCATGAAATTTACACCAAACACACAAGTAGCAAATTAAAATAGATATATAGTAGTACATAAAAATTGAAAACTTTTTTGTATTAAGAATGCGATCAATAGAATGAACAGGATTATAGTGTATGAAAAGAAAATATTTTCATATGATAGATCTGATAAGGTATTTGTATCTAGAATATACACATAGCACTACAACTCAACAACTGAAAAATAAGCTGAATGGAAAAAGGTCAAAGGTTAGGTTTTTGGACTGAAACAAACAAAAAACTTAGCAACTCTAGATTTGCAAAAGAAGTCAGTACAGGACAGACCAGTGTTCTTCATGCTGGACAGAGAGACACATAATCATAGAAACATAGCTCACCAGGAAAGATATTCATGAGCAGAAGCCTCACTAGAAATCAGTACCAGGCTAGGAATGGAGCAGTATCTGAGGTATCTGAGGTATCTGTGGAGACAAACTGAGAATTAATAACTGCAGGGTGAACCATTCCTGGTACTCATGTTCATGAGTTCCAAAAAGGTTATTCTAGTCACTGCTGAGGGGAAATGATAACCCCACGCCTCCAGCTGGGTTCTGGAGAAAAAAATATGTTCAGACATTTGAAACATGTCTGAACATTCTTTCCTTATTAATAAGGCCTACCTTCAGGAGAAACTATTCTATTACAGAATACCCTGCTAAAATTTTGTCAGGGTCAAACAGAATAGAACGCTCAACTCTAGTCAGATTTTGTTATGAACACCCCGAATTTCTCACTTGCTATCTAAGTGGGGGAAAGAAGAGAAATGCAGTGCTCCAGATCCCTTTGCCATTGTACCATACCAGAGGGAAACAGGGAGATGGGAGAGAAAGAGACCAAGACTCCAAGGTGACATCACACTCTAGGAACACAAAATCACCAAATACCGAGATCTTGAAGTGCTTTCCCTTTTCTCTCACCTCACCACCACATTATTAAAAGCCAATTGTCTGAAGTATCTTCCACTCAGTATATAATTCTCTTCAATAATAACAAGAGGCATACTGAGACAAAAGTCATAGTTTGAACATGCATCACAATTATTCACATATTATATATATTATAAAATATTTATATTTCATAATAACACATATTATAAAAATACTGGAACTATCAGACCAGAATTTTTTGAAAATTATGATTAGTATCTTAATAATAATGGAAAGTGTTCACAGCATGAAAGAATAGATAGAACAGGTAGATAATTGAAGCAGAGTGATTTAGAAATATTAAGTGCAGCAAAAGAATGATAGTATTATAAAGCACTATTACAAAGTGAATATTTTTATAGGCTCACTATACATAATTAAGGAAAGTATCTGAGTTTGGGGATATGGCAATAGATTTTTCAAACTATAAATCTCCCACATATTCCCAAATATGGCAACAGAATTCCCATATAAGGCAATTCTATAAAATTCCCATATGTGGCAATAGATTTTTCAAACTATAAAACTCCCAGAAAAAGCCACAAAAGGACGCAGTCTTTAAAAACTCTCGAGCTCATTTGCCAACGTGGCAAGGAGCGAGCCTCAGGCCACCAAATGCTAACATCCAAGCTTGCAAAGCATTGCATAGAAGCGATAAAGGAAGACGTCAAAGAGAGAAGAAAAGAAATACTGGAAGAAGTAGCAGAAGCCAGGAAAAGAATCTGCAACGCCCGCCTGTCCTTCGCCAACTATAAGACCAAGATGACTGCCCTCCAACGTCCTGATGGATCAATCACATCCTCCAGAAAGGCAATGGAGAAGATTATCCATGACTTCTACTAAGATCTCATTGATAGGCACGTCCACCTGCCCACATACCAAATTCCGCAGCATGGGTATGTCGTTCCCAACGCTTCTCCCTTCTGAAATCCTACATGCCATTTTGTCGGTAAAGAAGGGAAGAGCACCAGGCCAAGACAAAGTCAGACCCGAACTGCCTTCAGTACTCATCAATACACTAGCTCGGCCCTTCACACGCTACCTGTCTGAATTCAAGGTGCCCTCCCAATGGAAAACCAGCAGGACAGGTCTACTGTTCAAGAAGGGAGACATCCACGACATTGGCAACTATCACCCAACCTGCCTGTTATCTGTCATGTACAATCTGTTTACTCGAGTCATCTTGAACAGGATAGGCAGAACATTAGATGAAGGACATCCATGTGAGCAAGCTGGCTTCCGAAAAGGATTCAGCACAATCGACCATATCCACACGGTAACCAAGTTCATTGAAGTTTGTAGGGAGTTCAAGATGCCACTCTGTCTCACTTCCGTTGATTTAAAGAAAGCTTTTGATTCTGTGGAGACTGAAGCAGTCATAGAAGCCCTAGCCAAACAGCGTGTTCAAACCCAATACATCACGAAGGCGTGAGCTGTGTTACTGATTCACTACCAGGATCTCACCACTCTACAAAGAAGTGATCATTAATGTCAAAAGAGGGTTTCGACAGGGTGATGCCATTTCACCAAAACTCTTTAGCGCCACCCTCGAGAACATCATGCAACAATTAGAATGGGAAGGAATGGGAGTGAAGATAGATGGTCGGTAACTACACCACCTCCGCTTCGCTGATGACATCGTTCTAATAACACCAACATTAGCCAAGCGGCAAAATGCTGGCTGACTTCGAACGAGAATGTGGAAAGACAGGTCTACAGCTGAATCTAAAGAAAACCACTTTTATGAAAAATGAACTAGTTCCAGAAGCCCCATTCACTCTCAATGGAACAAACATCTCTGAATGCAGCTGTTATGTGTACCTAGGTCGAGAAATCAACATGATGAACACTTAAAACCTTAGCTGAGCAGGAGGAAGAGAGCGGCATGGAATGCCTTCAAAGGCATCGAAGAAATAGCTAAAAAGGACAAAGAACCTCCGGCTCTGGGCACATCTCTTTGACTCCACCATTCTCCCTGCATTAACATACGCCTCAGAGACCTGGGCTCTATGAAAGCAGGGTGAGAATGGTATTCGGGTCTCCCCAGAGAGGAATCGAAAGAGCCATGCTTGGAATATCACGCCTCACTCAAGTGAGAGAAGGAATCCGGAGTTCTGACCTCAGTCGCTATTCCAGAATCAGGGATGCTGTCTCGTTTGCCAAGGCTTTGAAAATCAGATGGGCTGGACATGTAATGCGATTTGGAGACAACCGCTGGACTAGAGCCATTACCAACTGGATTCCACGGGATGTCAAAAGATCACGTGGCAGCCCACCTACAAGATGGTCAGACTTCCTTGTCAAGACCCTGAAGGAACGGTTTGAAGCTCTTCATATTCCTGAATCAATCAGATGCCATTGGGCTACATTGGCACGTGATAGGGTCCAATGGAAATGTCACTGGTGCCCGCTCGAGCAAATCAATGAATAACGGGATTCAAGTGATCAAGTGATCAAGTGGTATTGGAATAGAAACAGACCTGTGGACCTATGGAATAGAATTGAGTATCCTGACACCCAACCTCAAACATATGATCATTTAATCTTTGATAAAGGTGCAAAGAGTCTAAAATGGAGTAAGGAAAGCCTCTTCAACAAGTGGTATTGGGAAAACTGGGCAGTGACATGTAAAAAAATGAATTTAGACCTTTGTCTAACACCATGCACAAAAATCAGATCAAAATGGATCACTGTCTTCCCGTTCATCATCGATTTGCTCAAGCGGGCCCCAATAACATCTCCCAATGTCCTGTCTCATGCTAGTAGAGCCCAAGGGCATCTGCTTGCTCCAGGAACATAAAGAGCCTCAATCCATTCCAGAATGAGGTCTATAATTGTTACTGGTATTTGGCATATCAAATATAACACGGGTAGCTTGCCAGACTCTGCCGTGCAGGTAGCATATTCTTGTAGTCATCTCTAAGTCCAGCATTTATTGATGAACCACGCGGCTGCTTGCGGCCGCGTGAGCCGGGATGTGATATGCTGGTCTGCTGGGTGGAGTTCTGACGAGAGGGAAGTCCGGATGTGGAAAATGGAGGCCCTCATGGAGTGGGGGTCGTCTGGCTTGTTGCAAGGCTCTGCTGGGCTGACGGGCCAAGGCTAGAACCCGCCATCGCTCCTGGGTGCCTCGTGAGCGGTTGGGCACAGGGAGAGCAAGTAGCAGCTCTGCCCCATGTCTGTGAGTCTCTCAGACATGAGAGAGAGAGAAAATGGATTAAAGATCTCAATATCAGACTTGAATTCATAAAGTACATTGAAGAAAATATAGGAAAAATCCTCCACAACATTGAAGCTAAAGGCATCTTCAAAGGTGAAACATCACTAACAAAGCAACTAGAAGAAAAGATAAACATATGGGACTACATGAAACTTAAAAAGCTTTTGCACCTCAAAAGAAACAGTGACTAAGATACAAAGGCAGTCCACAGAATGGGAAAGAATATTCACCCAATACCCATCTGATAAGGGGTTAATATCCAGGATATATCAGGCACTGGTAGAAAAACAGCCAACCCCATCAAAAAATGGGTAGAAGAAATGAACAGAAACTTCAGCAAGGAAGAAATCCGAATGGCCAAAAACATATGAAAAAATGCTCATCATCACTAATCATCAGAGAGATGCAAATCAAAACAACAATGAAATATCACTTTACACTATGGGGATCATTTTCGTAATATCTCTTTTTTCTCTTTCACTATTTGTGTATAGGAAAGCCTCTGACTTTTGGGTATTGATTTTGTATCCTGACACTTTACTATAGGTATCTACTTTTCCTAGAACAAGACATGAATCATAAAGTACATCAAAGAAAATATAGGAAAAAACCCCCATGACATTGAAGTTAAAGGCATCTTCAAAAATGAATCACCACTAACAAAGCAGCTAGAAGCAAAGATAAACATATGGGCCAACATGAAACTAAAAAGTTTCTGCACCTCAAAAGAAACAGCCACTGAGATACAAATACAGTCCACAGAATGGGAAGGAATATTCACTCAATACCAATCTGATAAGGAGTTAATATTCAGGATATATCAGGCACTGGTAGAACTTTACAAGAAGAAAACAAGCAACCACATAAAAAAAAATCGGGAGAAGAAATGTACAGAAATTTGAGAAGGAAGAAATTTGTATGGCCAAAAGGCATATGAAAAAATGCTCTTAATAGCTAATCATCAGGGAGATGCAAATCAGAACAACAATGAGATATCATCTCACACTACAGAGACAGGCATATTCCAAAAATAGCAAGATTAATCAGTGCTGGCATGGATGCAGGGAGAAACGGACTCTCATCCACTGTTGGTGGAAATGTCGACTAGTACAGCATTTTTGGAAAACAATATGGATATTCCTCCAAAGACTAGAAATTGAGCTTCCATCTGACCCAGCCATACCACTCCTGGGAATATACCCTGGGAGGCCAAAAACACACAGCAGAAACTCCATCTGCACTTTTATTTTCATAGCAGCACTATTCACAACAGCCAGAATCTGGAAACAACCAGAATGCCCGAGAACTGATGACTGGATAAAGAAACTGTGGTACAACTACAAAATGAAATACTATGCAGCTGTTAGGAAAAAGGAAGTTATGAAATTTGCCTATAAATGGATGGACACGGAAAGGATCATGTTGAGTGAAATTAGCCAGAGGGAAAAGGACAAATATAGAATGACTGCATTAATTTGCAGGATATAAAAAATATCATGATACCAATATCCAAGGCCAGAAAAACATGGATCAGGAGGTCTTGTCAGTTAGTTGAACCTACTGAAAATGTGTTGGAGTCAGAGGTTAGGCAATATAGAGAAAGGAACAGTGTACTAATAATTATTGTAAATGATAATACCAATGTAGAACTGAGCATTGAAAGTAGGCAAAATGATAAACGTGATAACCTGTAACTGTATGTATCGCAAGCCAAGATGTAAAAGAATGAAGAGATGGAGAAAGAGAGAGCAAGAGAGAGAGAGAAGTGAAAACTGCCTGCCATAGATGCACACCTGGGGAGGGGGAATCCTGGGACATTGGTGGTGGGAAATGGGCACTGGTGGAGGAATGGGTGCTGGAACACTGTACGACTGAAACCCAAATATGAACACTTTCGTAACTGTATATCTCACAGTGGTATAATAATTTTTTTTAAAATGACACATACATAAGTCACTTTTTTAAAATACCCAAGATATAGGAGCAACCCGCTGATTCATGGATGGATGAGTGGAGGAAATAAAATATGTACACACACACACCATATTTTAAATGCAAAGGAAATATTAGGACCGGAGTGATAATACAATGCATAGGGCACTTGCTTTGTACACAGCTAACCTGGGTTTGATGGTCCAACAGATACCCCCCACACACACACACCAACACCACACTCACACTCAATTCCATATGTTCTCCTGAGCTCTGCCAGGAGTGTTCCCTGAGCATACAATCAGGTGTAAGCTTTGAGAAATGCCAAGTCTGGCCCCCAATCCAAAAACATAAAACAAAAATATGAAGTGAAATGAAATGAGAGGAAGGAAAATCTGACACAAACTGCAACATGGATAAAGCTTGAGTCTACTATGCTGAGCCAAATTAGTCACAAAATCATACAAACTGTACGATTCCACTGATACGGTTAAATAGAAAGTAGAAGGCCAGATCGCAGGGATATGTGGTAGGAATAATGGGAGGTTGTTTGATGACGATAGTTTCATTTTTGCAAGGTGAGATTTTTTTCAGTACTGGAGATTGGAGCACAATATGAATATTATAGTGCCACATCTAAAAGGTGAAAAGCCATTAGAAAAGGTGAAGATGACTTTTCTAAAATTAAGGCAATATATATCTTTAACTTTAAAGTTTGAGAGACTCACAGACATGGGGCGGAGCTGCTACTGGCTCTCCCTGTGCCCAGTAGCTCATGAGGCGCCCGGGAGGGATGGCAGGTTCTGACCCTGGCCCGCCACCCCAGCAGAGCCTCACAACAAGCCAGATGACCCCCACTCCATGAGGGGCCTCCATTTTCCACATCCGACTTCCTCCTCGTCAGAACTCCACTCAGCAGACCAGCCTATCACAGCCCGGCTTGGCCTCGCAGTTCATCAATAAATGCTGGATTTTGAGATGACTACAAGAATATGCTACCTGCACAGCAGAGCTTGGCAAGCTACCCATGTCGTATTTGATATGCCAAAAACCAGTAAAAATTATAGACCTCATTCCCATGACCTGATGGAATGGTTTGAGGCTCTTTATGTTCTTGGAGCAAGCAGGTGCTCTTGGGCTCTACTTGCATGAGACAGGTGCCTGCTCGCGCAAATCGATGATGAACGGGAAGACAGTGATACTGTGATACAGTGAACTTTGGCCTTCAGGGGCCGGAGTGAGAGTCCAGTGGGTAGGGAGTTTGCCTTGCACGCTGCCGGTCCGTGCCAGCCTGGGTTCAATCTCCGGCATCCCATATGGTCCCCTGAGCACCACCAGTAGTAATTCCTGAGTGCAGAGCCAGGAGAAACCCCTGAGTATTGCCAGGTGTGACCCCCAAAAAAAAAGGGCAAAAATAGAAAAACTTAAAAAAAAAAAGTTTGGCCTTCAGAGTCACTTAAATGAAATTAACAGTGTAACTGAGATAAATCACTAATTTCTCTAAATGTGACAATGTACAAATGTGAATAAGATATTCTCTTCTGTTTTTCATGAGATTAAAATAATATGCATAAAATTCTGAGTACAGTACTGACTTTTGATAGCATGATAGTGATAATGGCTGTGGTGATAGTTATGTTAAGAAGAGAGAGAATGGGAACAGTATGCTCAAGGATTTACAGTTACATTGTCATTCAAAGATCAACATTTTAACATGCTTGACAATACTTTCTCAAAGTTTTTAAACATAATATAGTTTCCTAATTTCAACTTTAAAGAGCAAAATTGAAAACTTTCAATGAAATTTTTCTAGGATACCTACATATTCTAAATAAAAGATTTATGAAAACTAGCATCTCTGCTCTTAAAAAATAGATGTCATAATCTTCCTTAATACTTAAAACAACCAGTGAGCTCCTGTCTTATATTGAAGACTACCTTTCTCTTGCTTATTTATAATCTCTTTAGACTCAGACCAATTCCAAATCCCAGACTGAATTTAGGACAAGAGCTGCTTTAACACTTGACAATTTTTTTCCCTATAGGTCTGATCCACCAACCTCAGTCCCAACGCTTGCACCTCACCCTAAAGACCATAAATTTGACTTTCCCAGACTCCCTCCACTCACTTTGTCAGTCCCTCAAGTCCCCCAACACAGTGTAGACATTGGAATTCCAAGACTCCTGCTCCGTAGCTTAAACAGAAATGAACCACAGGCCAGAGTCCCATTGTCCTGGAGTCATCCTCTCAAAGGCATGATAATTTCCTTTTTTGCAGTGTATGGAAATAGACCTCTCTGATGACTGTCTTGAGCTTAGACAAACTTAGAAACTTCCTAGGTCACCTGCCCAGATCTAGCTAATCAAGTAGCTGGATTCTACTATTGTCTTCATTTTTATTGATGTTGCAACCAGTTATCATAAATGCAAAAGCTTAAAGCAGCACAAATTTGTTCGGGAGATCAGAAGTCTGGAAAAGCCCTAAGATTCTTAAATGAACGGGTGAGCTAATTTGGTTCCTTCTAGGCTATGGATTGATTCCATGCAGACACAAGAAGAGGCAAAGGACGGAATCTCCCCTAGAACCTCTGGAGGGGAGGAAGGAATGGCCCTGCTGACACCTTAATCTGGCCAAGTGAAACCATTTGGACTTCTGGCATCCAGAACACTGAAGGAAGACATTTGTGTATTTTTAAGGCACAGAATATGTAGTCATTACAGCAGCCATAGTAAACAAATACAATTTCCAGGTGGAAAGAATTCAGATTTGTAATTTTCATGTGTGGGCCTTGATATTTTTAAGTGTTGTCTCGACAGCATCACATTGGCATCACTGGAGAGCTTGTTACAAATGTAGGAGCTCAGGCCCAATTCCCAGACCTGTGAATCTGAGTCCGGTGTTGAACAAGAATCCCGGGTGAGTCAGAGGTATATTAACATTTGAGACATGCCCTAGAGAATGGCAGAGCAGACAGGAGGAACCTGGATACTTGGAAATCCAGACACCGCTGAATTGGGAAACATGATCCAGCTCAGACCCTTACGTTGAAGGAGGAAACATGCTTCAAATCAGCATGTTTAGTGAGTTGATTAATGTTAGTGTTGATTAGTGATTATTGTTTAGGTCATATGAATTTAGCTTGCAAAAGGAGATGAGCCAATATTCTTGTTTTTTCTTTATTTAAACACTGTGTTTTACAAAGTACAATTTTTTACAGTTATTAGAAAGATTCATCATTCAATACCAATTGCTCCACCAGTGCACTGCCTCCACCAACAAAGATCCTCATTACACACACCCCTCCATTTCTGCTCCCTTAGCCGCACTAATTATATTGAGCATTACAGCCCATATAAGAGTCAGGCACTATGCAAATGTCTGAGCAAAATCCTTCACACTCAAACACATATATACAAGAAAAGCACAGAAACAATCACATTCTTCACTATTAAAAGTTGCTGCTCTTTATGTTACTGATCCAGGAGTAGAAGAGCTGTACGGATTCTTCCCTTGTGGAATTATGACTAGTACCATGTTTTTTGTTTTTATCATATCATTCCTCTTACTTACTCTGGGTTCGACACTCTATTTTTATATAATTTTTTCATAAGTATTTCTTTTTTTTTATTCTCAATACACTTTATTTCCTTGTATGCTTTTTTAAACATTTATTTATTTATTTATTTATTTATTGACAATTACAAAAATGTTCATGTTTGGGTTTCAGCCATACAGTGTTACAGCACCCATCCCTCCACCAGTGCCCACCTCCTGCCACCAATGTTCCCGATTCCCTCCCCCCACTCTCCTAGCCTGCCTCCGTGGCAGGTTCTCCATCTCTTTTCTCTTTCTCTCTCTCTCTCTCTCTCTCTCTCTCTCTCTCTCTCTCTCTCTCCCCTCTCTTAAATATTGTGGATTGTAATAGACTTTCGACAATTATTGGCCCACTGTTCCTTTCTCTGTCTTACATAACCTCTGCTCCCACACATTTGTGGTAGTTGCCACCTTTGACAAGACCTCCTGATCCACATTTCGCCTGACCTTGGACATTGGTATCATAATATGTATATATATATATATATATATATATATATATGTATATATATTTAGATCATGCAAATAAATGCAGTCATTCTATGTCTGTCTCTCTCCTTCTGGCTAATTTCACTCAACAAAATCCTCTCCATGTCCATATATTTATAGGCAAATTTCATAACTTCATTTTTCCTAACTGCTGCATAGTACTCCATTTTGTAGATGTACAAAAATTTCTTTTTCCAGTCATCAATTTTGGGCACTATGGTTGTTTCCAGATTCTTGCTATTGTGAATAATGCTGCTATGAGTATAAAAGTAGGGATGTGTTTCCACTGTGTGTTTTTGGCTTCCCAGGGTGTATTCCCAGGAGTGGTATGGCTGGGTCAAATGGGAGTTCAATTTCTAGTCTTTGGAGGAATGTCCATATTGTTTTCCAAGAAGGCTGTACTAGTCGACTTTCCCACCAACAAATTTACATAAGTATTTCATATTAACTGATCACACCACTGGAGCTTCTGATTTCTCAAGAGGGATACTTAAACAATCTATTCTCTATAGGTAAGACTCTACCTGTATACCACTCAAATGGATGTCATTCATTAATAGTATTTGCTAATTGTGATTTCTTCTTGAAATTAGAAAGAAAAAATGCATTTATTGAAAATAAAATGTGTGTGCTTGCTTTGGTAGCACATATACTAAAATTGAAAATAAAATGTGTTTTGCTTATTTAAAAAATTGAAAGGATTTATTTCTTAGCTTAGTGCTACTGGTTGTTAGTTAACTCTACTGTAGTATGCTAATACATTCTGAATGAATTTCATGAAATTTTCTTTATAGACCTGACAATGGTAAATTTTGGTAAATGTCACATGTTCACTTGAATGTGAATTTTTCAGTTCTGGGTGCACTATTCTATATTTGACAATGTGAGTTTCTTGGGTTCAAATGGTTTATGTCTTTACCGATTTCTTGTCCTAACAGATGCTGAAATATATATATCGAACATTCCCACTGTGCTTGAAAATGCCTTTTTCTCTCCTAAGTTCTGTGAGTTTAATATCTATGTCTTGCTATCATGTTCATATTAATACTCAATAATTATGTATTTCTGGAAGATAAATAAAAACTATTACCTACAAAATATTCCACTTAATCTTTGTTAATGAATACTGCCCTAAGGTATGTTTTGTCTCCTGCAATCATGCCTCCTTTTTGTCAGCTAGCACTGGCATGAAGTATTTTATCCGATTCTCTAACTCTCAATATTTATTCTTAGCATTAGTATTTCTGATAAACTGCATCTATTTTTATCGAGATAATCATTGGTCTTTGAAAAAATTTTAGTTGTTGCCTTGTTTTATTTGGGGGCCACACTCAGGGCTTGTTCCTAACTCTGTGCTCAGTGATCACTCCCAGCAGTGCTTAGGACACTAAATGCAGTACTAAGAATGGAATAGGGGTCAGTTGCATGCAAAGCGAGTCCCTTCACCCCTGTAATAAATCTCTGGTCCTCTTCGTTGAAAATATTATCTTGTTGTATTTAATTTAATTACTTATATAATCTGGACTTACTCCTGGTAGTGCTCAGCAATTGGAGGTTGTTTCAGGGATTTAACTGGGTATTCCTACCTTCTTATAGATTAAGAAGTATTTTTGTGTTTAGATGCACCCTTTTTATATTGCTGCTAATATATCATTTTTTTAAATTTTATTATACCATCATGAAATATGCAATTACAAAGATGTTCATGATTGGGTTTCAGTCATACCAGTCTGCCTCTCTCTCCAGGCACTCTCTTTCTCTCTCTTCTATCTCTCTGTCTCTGTCTCTATCTCTGTCTCTCTCTCTCTCTCTCTCCCCCTTCTCTTACACATTGTGACTTACAATGCATACATTTAGGGGTTATCTTGTATATCCCTTTATCTATGTTCAATGTTCAGTTCTAGTCTGGTAATACAATTTCCAACAATAATTAACACACTGGTCCCTTCTCTATTTTACCTGACCTCTGACTCCCACACACTTGTGGTAGATTCCAACCATGTTTTGCCTGGCCTTGGATATTAGTCTCATACTATGTTTTTATATCCTGCAAATGAATGCAGTCATTCTTTATCTGTCCTAATCTGCCTAATCTAGCTAATTTCACTCAGCATGCTACTCTCCATGTCCATCCATTTATAGGCAAATTTCATGACTTGGTTTTTCCTAACAGTTGCATGGTATTCCATTGTGTAGATATACCAGAGTTTCTTTATCCAGTCATCTATTCTCGAACACCCTGGCTTTTTCCTGTATTCTGGCTATTGTGAATAGTGCTGCTATGAACAGAGAAGTGCTGTTGGAGTTTCTGCTCTGTGTTTTTGGGGCCCCAGAGTATATTCACAGGAGTAGTATTGTTGGGTCAAATGGGAGCTCAGTTTCTAGTTTTTTGAGGAATAACCATATTGTTTTCCAAAAAGACTGGACCAGTCGACATTCCCACCAAAGGTGGATGAGAGTCCCTTTCTCCCTGCATCCATGCCAGCACTGATTGGTCTTGCTCTTTTTGATGTGTGCCAGTCTCTGTGGTGTGAGATGATATTTCGTTGTTTTTATCTGCATTTCCCTGATGATTAGGGATTAAGAGCACATTTTCATATGTCTTTTGACCATTTAAATTTCTTCTCATGGAAGTTTCTGTTCATTTTTCTCCTATTTTTTGATGAGGCTGGCTGTTTTCTTCTTGTAAAGTCCGATGAGTGTTGTATATAGCTTGAATATTAAGCCCTTATCAGATGGACATTGGGTGAATATTTTTTTCCACTCCATTGGCTATCTTTGTTTATGGCTGATTTTAATAGTTTCCAAAAATGTCATGACTTTTTAAAAACTTAATGTAATTTCTACTTGTATTTTTATTGCCATGTGTTCAAATATTTTAAGCAGAAAAATATTTTAACACTCAAAAAGTATTATTTAATATATCACAGCTTTTCTTGAATCCTGTTAGTCTTCTAAACATTTTTTTCTGTAATTGCCAGCTCCATTTTCTCCATGTTTAGGGCTTTGTTTTGTTTTTCTTTCTTTTTTTTTTTTGGGAAAGCTTTATCAGGGCTTACTCCTAGCTCTCTTTTCAGGGATTACTCTGGGAATGCTCAAACTCTGTAGTGAAAGGGATTGAACTCAGATTGACTGTGTGCAAGGAAAGAGACTTACTATATTATCTCTCTAAAATCGATTAATTTAATTTAAAAATTAATTAAAATTAATTAATTTAATTTAAAAATTAAATTCCACATTTAATTTTTTATTTAAACTGATATGATTTTCTATTTACTAATATTCTCTCAACTGTTTAATTAAAGGTAAATGCTAAATTGCTACCTTAATTTTATTTTGTCTTTTTCAGAAATAAAATAGCTTAAAATTAGTTGCATAGCTTACAATAGACTTCTAGGTATAACTTATTTAAAAAAATGTACTAATCATAGCTATTTTAACATCTCTAAAAATATCAGTACCTGGAATTACTTGTGATGATTTTATTTTTGTTTTCCTCCCCTTTTTTATGGGGGGTGGCTGGAGGAGGGTTAGCTTCTGATCTAGCCTTAAGAGTTTAAAGCCCAGACATGTGTTTGAAGCCTAGAGAATATGTCAGAATATTAAAATTCTATTTTTTTTCTCAGAATTAGTGTGCTTTTGCTTCTGGCACACAATTTTCTTGGAAAAAATATCACCTTAGTAGAGTTATGGACTTGAAGTGCGGTTGCAACCATCTTGAGAAGAGTCTGGTTAAGGTATGTCTTTACAAGAACGCAGGCCTTTAAGGGTCAGCAGTAGTTTACAAAGTTCAATGTCTTGGTAGATTCTGAACTGTCTCTTCAGTCTCATAAAAGAGCAGTCTCAACTTTCCTTCATAAATTGAAGAGAAAATCGAGCTGTTTGTTAGTTTTAAACACTTGACTTTTTTCTTTCTTTACACCATTTTTGTCATTCAATTGTTCGGTAGCTCTATTATGTCTTTAAATACATATCTTAAAATTTTCTTACAGCTATTCTAGCTGTTCTTTTAGGAAAGTTTGTCAGTCAGAAAATAAACACTTGTTCTTAACATTTTAGACTTCTATCTCACTTTTATCTATTGGTCTCTAAACAGAATTGTTTATTTATTTTAAATTCCCTCTCTCTTTCGCATAGATGAAAGTTGTCTGTGTTGGCAGAAGGTAGATCTAAGGATATGCGAAGAAGGTCTGATGGATACTGCCTGTTAACAGATACGCAGGGTATTCTGGCAGACTGTCTCCCCAATAGAGTTAGTATGTAGAATTCCCTAGTTTAAGTTTCTGACCTCCCTAAAACAGGCTGTTTCAACGCATGGGCCTACGTCTACTTATGCTTTTGCTTTGCTAGAGAATTTTGCTGAAGCTAGTGTCTTACTTCGTTGTGATTGGCAAGCGATTGATTGTAAAGAGTGTTTTGGAAAAATCACCGCACATTCAGTTTAAGTCTTAGTGGGTGAGTGAGGAGGCAGAAAAAGTTTCACGAAAAAAGTATCCCCAAATTGCTGAAGCCACAGTAGTGAGAATCATGGGAACAGGCAATTGGTTAACGGCTGCAGATCAGATTGAAATACCTGCAGATATTTTAGATTTGAGTACTAATACATGCTTGAAAGCATGGCATAATTTGGAAACTCTAGGGAAATAACCAATTGCATTTACTAAAGTATTACAACAAGCAAATGAAACTTATGTAGATTTCTTGGCCAGGTTAGAAGATACTTTATAAAAATCGATCCCGGATGCTACTGTGCGTGATTTACTTATGTCCACTTTGGCGGTAGAAAATGCTTCTCCTGATTGTCAAGAGGCAATCTGAGCCTCAAAGTTAATGGGAAAAGATACTATAGATGATTTTATTCGTGCATGTCGAGATGTAGGGTCTGCAAAGTATCAGGCCCGAATTTTAGCTGCAGAACTCCGAAATGTTAATCAAATGAGATGTTTTGATTGTGGGCAGGAAGGACATTTAAGAAGAAATTGTACTAAGAAAAGAGAAGGGAGAAACCACTCCCAGCCTTCTGATTCTGCACTCTGTAAAAGGTGTGGCAGAATTGGGCATAGAACCAAGGATGTTACTCCAGAAAGCATAGAAACGGGTCACTGCTTGCTCCCATCTCTACAGAGTCGGGAAATGATCAAGGGGCCAGTCCTGAGGCCCCACAAACAACCGGGAAGCCTACCAAAACAATCATAAATTTATTGGGAGACAGTCTGCCAGAATACCCTGCGTATCTGTTAACAGGCAGTATCCATCAGATCTTCTTCACATATCCTTAGATCTAACTTCTGCCAACATGTCTGACTAGATAAGAAAGTTGCTATTTATAGAATTTTAACTGAAGATCGAGTGATGGTATAGTGGGTGAGATGTTGCCTTGACGAGGTTGAATCCGGAGCACCATATACAGTCTCATGATTACTGCCAGGTCTCTCTCTGTCTCTGTTTCTCTTTCTCTCTCTCACATTCTGGAAAGTGATTAAGATATTTTTTATAATTGTCTTTCTCTGTATAGGCTGTAACTTTCTCTATTCTGCTAAGAATATCTCTTTATTCTGCTAAGAATATTCTCTGTCCTCCATTCTGCATCAATTTTTGTGAGCACATAACTGTTGAAACTATGCATCCTTTTATATATGCTTTTATGTTTTCTTTATCCTTGTGGTCTATGTCTACTTCTGTTGTCACTTTATTAAATATTGAAACAGAAAATAAGTGTGTAATTGATTTGCCATGTTATTTAGAAGTCTACATATTATTTTACAAAAATTGCAACTAGGTAGATATTATGCAAGGAAGCAATAGCAGCAACTTAGGAAAACAATATTCTTTTACTGTGGCCTATTTCATGCATTTATTTTAAAAGAGAGATTTCCCAGTAGATATCTATGTTTACAATTCCTGCTGAAATAGATTTGGAAAAGTGCATTTTCAAGTCTTTTCTTTTCTCAAAAGATAAAATTCTTTTTCTTTTAAAAGCGTAGAGGAAGAGAGGACATAAGGTGAGGCAGAATACAGTGTCTGAAATTTGAAATTCAGAATACAATCACCTTATCTTAAATGATACTGGAAATTTATAATTAAAAGGTTTCTTTATGAAAGAGAATTATAACCTGCTACAATGTTTGCAAGATACATTTGCTAATCAAAGAGATGGGTAACATTTAATATCTGAATCATAGAGATGGGAAGAACTCTTATGTCATGTAGTTTGAATTCTTCTCATTGGAATAAACTGGACTCTATAAATGTAAGTGATTTCCATGAGTCATTTAGCATTCTGTGTGATATTGTAGATATGGTCCTTGACCAGAAGTCATGCAGAACTGGATTATTATCAGAGCCCTGCAATTTATTTATAAATTTATTGCATCTGATATCTTGGGCAGTTAACACATTTTTTTTTAGTACAGCTCTTTGTGTTTTTAAAATTAGATTAGTTGGGATGGAAGGATAGCGCAGGTTAAGGCATTGTATTGGCATGGGACTGACCCTTGTTCAAGTTTCTGGGACCATAGGTGGTCACTGGCCCACCAGGGGTCATTTCTGAGCACAGAACCAACCAGACGTACTCCCAGAACATCACTGGGTGTATCCCTTAATAAAATAAAATTTAAAAAGAGCACTGATGATATTTAGAATGCTGTAAAGTTTCAATTAGACTGTTTTAAATAGTTGATATCATAAATAATATTGTAGTGATACATAAAATACAATTATCATTGACTATTAAAATTGTCCAGTGACAAAATATTAAGAGCCAAACTAATTCCTTTTTTAAATTTGAAGGTTTTTTTGAGACCCCATTTGTACTCTTCTTAGAATCTGGGCTATATGTTCTTTGTAATCTGAGTCATTTTCCACTTTCTGTGTTTTTTACTCCTATTTACATACATTATTATAATGGAATTAATTTATGATACATAGAAAGTGCACAGATTTTCACAGAAATTGATCATTTTGTCTTAATTGTTAGCACATTTTATTAGTAGCAAACTTCTCAACATATTTTTTATGAAGAAATTAGCTTGTTCCACTTAAAAACCAAGGTCTCAAAATAGTATAAAATTGTAATGGAAGTTTGAATTAGTACAATTCTTAGGGGGACTATTTTGCAACCAAGACATCAACTATTTAGCAGTGAACATAAAGGGCTGGAGAGATAGTACAATGGGTTGGGTGCTTGGCTTGCATGTGATGGATCCAGATTAAATTCCTGACACCCAATATGGTACCCTGAACCCTGCCAGTAATCCTTAAATGCAGGGCCTGAGCACAGATGGGTATGACCCAAAAACAAACAAAAAAAAAAAGCAATCATAAGTCAAATACTTCTAGGAAAATAAGAAAATAATCTTGTACAAAAAATTTATATTTATAACATCAAAGCTCTAAAATATTTTACAGAAATATTGTTTAAATACATTATAGCATATTGTTACTGTAGACAACAATGTCAGTCAAAATGCTGTCATATATTGGAAAATTTGTAAAAAAGGAAGAGTTATCCAAGACTACTACAAGTACAATTTAGTGAAAAATAGTATCTATGTTCATTTTCCTCTCTTTGAATTTAACTGATTTATTGTGGTTTTAGTAAGGTAGTAACATTTATTTTGATATTTAAATATTTTCTGAAACAAAATATTACGCAGATATGAAAAAAGTATTAAATCTCTACAGAATTCCCTCTTTTGTGGACTATTATCAAATGCTGGTCCCAGTAAAACACAAGGCCCACATGATTTGACAAATTTCTTTACTATCCTCATCCATCAATCTAACTATGCTCATGAAAAGGCAGTTTCCTAGAAGCTGTACTTGCCTTTACATATTTTATGCCAAAGTCAGTACAAAGGTAAACAATATTTGCTTAGTTACTGAATAAATATAAAAACAAGGGAATGAATACTTGACTATTAGCAACAATTATTTGATTATTGTTCTAGCAGTCACTTGTCACTTGTGTTTCCATTGTTCATTGATTTGCTCGAGCAGGTGCCAGTAATGTTTCTATTCTTTGGAAATGAGATCCATTATTGTCACTGTTTTTGGCATATTGAATACACCACAGGTTGTTTGCCAGGCTCTGCCATAGATCTGGGTTCATCCCAGGGGACCCAGTCTTTTCTTATGTCAGACCATCAACCATCCAGGGCCCATGGGGCAAAGCCATGGGGGGTGTAGACAAGCCTGTCTCCTGTCTGTCACCTGCCAATGCAGCCGGGCACTGCAGTCTCACTGCAACACTTCAAGGGATAGGGTTCTAACAATAGTTTCTAATATTTGGTATTAGTAAGAAGAAAACTCACAGACATGGGGCAGAGCTGCTACTGGCTTTCCCTGTGCCCAGCCGCTCATGCGGTGCCCGGGAGGGATGGCAGGCTCTAGCCCTGGCCCGCCACCCCAGCAGAGCCTCACAACAAGCCAGACAACCCCCACTCCATGAGGGCCTCCATTTTCCACATCTGGACTTCCCCCTATTAGCACTCCACCCAGCACAACAGAGGCCGTGTGGTTCATCAATAAATACTGGATTCTGAGATGACTACAACTGTATGCTACCCGCACGACAGAGCCTGGCAAGCTACCCGTGTCGTATTTGATATCCCAAATACCAGTAACAATTATAGACCTCATTCCCATGACCTGATGGAATGGTTTGAGGCTCTTTATGTTCCTGGAGCAAGCAGGTGCCCTTGGGCTCTACTTGCATGAGACAGGACATAAGGAGATGTTACTGGTGCCCGCTCGAGCAAATCGATGATGAACGGGAAGACAGTGATACAGTGACAGTGAAGAAGAAAACAAGACTTATCACCTATTATTATACTCAGTGAGAGTCACATATTGCAACCTAAATTAGAATATATTTATGCAGAGAATTTCATGGTTTTTCATAACTATGATATTCATTCAGTATCTTAGGTGGAGGCATTCCACTCAGAGCTAACTTGGCATATAACTTAGCCATTGCTGCATAACAAACTGCTTCAGAGTTTAGTAGCCTTAAATTCGGGCCATGGTTCTGGAGCATTTGAAGTGTTGAGCCTGGACTGAGGTAGAGTAACTCTTCAGATCACATCTTTTTTTTTTTTTTTTTTTTTTTTTTAATTTTTTTATTTTTACAATTACAAAGATATACAATTAAAAAGTTCATATTTGGGTTTTGGTCATACAGTGTAGCAGCACCCATCCCGCCACCAGTGCCCATCTCCCACCACCAACGTCCCCCGGTTCCCTCCCTCCCCCCCAACCCTCCTCCACATCTTGATTTTAAATTTTTCTGAAGTGGAAAATTCCTTCCAATCTCCAGTGCATATGGCCTACCCCCTCACTTCAGTGCTATACACAGAGGCTTTTCTGCAGCCTAAGTAATCTTAACTTCCTTTTGTTTTAAGCCACTGACCCTTTCTATATAGTACAAGTTCTTTGAAATCCATGTAATTTTGTATATGAAATTCAGAATATTTTTGTATATTATATTGTAATCCAAAATGCTACAATTAAAATTCTTTTCACTATATGACTTGTTTTTAAGATTATTTTCCTTATATATTTTAAATTAAAGTTCTTTGATACCATTTTATTTTATTTTGTTTTATTTTATTTTGTTTTAATTTTTTGTAAATCAGGGTAGTTATTATTTAAACTAAGAAAGATGTGAGAGAGGAAATAATGAGGACGTACTTGTTCAAGAGAAAACACAGGCTTCTCCAGAGTGGATGTTTTCTTCTTGTAAACTTTACCAGTGCTTTATATAACATGGATACTAACCCCTTATCAGATGGGCATTGCATGAATATTATTTCTCACTCTGTTGACTGTCCTTGTATCTTGGTCACCGTTTTTTTGAGGTGCAGAAGCTTTTTAGTTTCATGTAGTTCCATATGTTTCTTTGCTTCCAGTTGCTTTGTTAGTGGTGTTTCTTCTTTTTTTCTTAAAAAATATTTTATTATACCACAGTTATATAAAAAATTACAAAATGTTTGTGTTTGAATTTTGGTTCTAGAATGTTTCAACACCCATTCCTCCACCCATGCCTATTTCCCATCAACAATGCCACCACCTCCCTTCAACCCCTGCAGCCTGCCTCCATGGCAGGGTGCTTAATTCCTTTTCTCTCTCTCTCTCTCTCTCTATTCCATTTCTTACACAATGTGGATTGTAATATACTGTAGAAAAAGACTGGTTCCATTAGTTTGATGTACCGTGAGGCCACTTGCCATCAGGCAACTCGGGAGAACCGGATGTCAGAACTCCCCAGTGGATCTGAGTCTCTGGATGATTGCTGATCGCCCTGAGGTAGTTGGTGGGCGGGGCCACCAGGTATCCTAGATGGGCGAGATATGGGATGGGGACCCAAGTTTCACCTCAAAGAACGCCGGGTGACTTTCACCTCAGAGAGCCGCCTACCTAGGGTGAACTTGACTACTCTGCTTAGCTGGTCTTGTGATTAGCACCTATTGGGTGGGTGTGATGAGCTATAGTGTCCAGATGACAAAAAGGTGCTATGATGGTGAGTGATTATCATTCAGCTGGTTTAGAAGCCCTACAGAGGTGATGGGCCAACTCCCAAAACCCATCTTGCCTCCTGGGAGCCTCATGGTCAGATGAGCTAGGGGAGAGTTGGGTGGTAGCTCTCCCCAGTGCATCTGAGTCTCTGCATGATGGCTGATCGTCCTAAGGCAGTTCTTTGGCAGGGTCACCAGATCTCCAGGACAGGCCAGAGGGGGAATAGGGACCCCAGTTCCAACTCCAAGAACGTCTGGTGACTTCCACCTCCGATAGCCACCAACCTTGGCTTGAACTTGGCTTCACTGATAAGCTGGTCTTCAGATCAGGGCCTCTTGGGTGGATTCTGAAGAGCTGTGGGGTCCAGACCACGAAATTGGAGGGTATTATGCTGAGCAGGTCTCATCCGGCTGCTTCTGAGACCTTACAGAGGTGATAGGCCAACACCCAAAACCCATCTTGCCTCCTGGGGGCCTCATGGTCAGCTGAGCTAGGGAGAGCCGGATGCTAGCTCTCCCCTGTGAGTCTGAGTTTCTGCATGATGACTGATCACTCTAAGACAGTTCGTTGGCAGGGTCACCAGAAATCCAGGACAGGTCAGAGAGGGGAATGGGGACCTCAGCTCCAACTCCAAGAACATCTGGTGACTTCCACCTCCGATAGCCACCAACCTTGGCTTGAACTTATCAGCTTCACTGATAAGCTGGTCTTCAGATCAGGGCCTCTGGTGGGTTCTTATAAGCTGTGGGGTCCAGACCGAAAAATTGGCGGCTATTATGCTGAGCAGGTCTCATCCAGCTACTTCTGAGACCCTAGAGAGGTGATGAGCCAACACCCAAAACCCATCTTGCCTCCTGAGAGCCTCATGGTCAGCTGAGCTAGGGGAGAGCGGATGCTAGCTCTCCCCTGTGAGTCTGAGTTTCTGCATGATGACTGATCGCCCTAAGGCAGTTCTTTGGCAGGGTCACCAGATCCGCGGGACAGGCTAGAGAGGGGAATGGAACCCCAGCTCCAACTCCAAGAACATTTGGTGACTTTCACCTCCAACAGCCACCAACCTTGGCTTGAACTCGGCTTCACTGATAAGCTGGTCTCTTGCATGGGTTCTGATGAGCTGTAGTGTCCAGAAGACAAAAAGGTGCTATAATGGCTAGTCTGTCTCATCTGACTGTATCAGAGGCCTTACAGAGGTGATGGGCCAACTCCCAAAACCCATCTTGTCTCCTGGGAGCCTCATGGTCAGCTGAGCTAGGGGAGAGCCAGATGGCAGCTCTATCCCATGCATCTGAGTCTCTGCATGATGACTGATCACCCTAAGGCAGTTCGTTGGCAGGGTCACCAGATCTCCAGGATAGGCCAGAGAGGAGAATGGGGACCCCAGCTCCAACTCCAAGAATGTGTGGTGACTTCCACCTCCGATAGCCACCAACCTTGGCTTGAACTCGGTTCACTGATAAACTGGTCTTCAGATCAGGGCCTCTTGGTGGGTTCTTATAAGCTGTGGGGTCCAGACCACAAAATTGGCGGCTATTATGCTGAGCAGGTCTCATCCAGCTGCTTCCGAGACCCTACAGAAGTGATGGGCCAGTGGTGTTTCATCTTTGAAGATTCTTTAGCTTCAATGTCGTGGAGGATTTTGCCTAGTTTTCTTCGATTCCTCCAGAGTGTTTGAAGCAGAGACACAGAGATAAGCAAGTGAAATAGTGTGTTTAAGGAGACCACAAGCTTAAAGAAATGATACTATGCCCTTTTTAAAAGAAACACTTTTATTTAACCAATGGGAGTTTTTGAGTCAATTTGTTTTTATTTTAGAATTCTTTCAAAGGGGCTGTATAGCCACAAGTTGAATTGATGTTTATCTCAGACACCTTCCTCTTAGAAACACTCTTTTAAGGACTATGAAGATCAGTGATGAGAACTAGTTTAATCTTTTAACTCAGAAGGACAGTCTCTTCAATATTCCCTTTTAATTGTGCCTAAAACAAAAGCAGACTTTCTTATGCTTCAAGCTCTCATTCCTGCCTTACCTTATAATAGTTCTCCAAGAGAAAGCAAAACTAGTTCACAATGCCAATTTTACTAAGAAACCAGTAAACAAGGTCAACAATTCCTCTACTGTCCACCTTACTGTAAGCAGAGAAACTGATAAATTGTTGTTCTGCTTTATAATATAATTAGCCAGTTCTCCAGTTTGAATTTACTTGGCATTTTTTGTTGCAACCTCTATTTTTTTACTAATTTTCAAACCAGGTGACTTAGGTAAAATGAGAAGAGAGGTGATAGTCCCAAGAACAGAGTCTGCCTGGGAAAAACTAGGACGGATGAGAGACTGAGATAAGCACCGTCGGGGTATGCTGGGCGCCCCAACAAAATCCAGGAGCAGGGTCAGGAATCCCCCTTCTACCCCAGGGATCAGCAACTGTTGAATGGAGAAAGACACGAGAATCCAGCAACGTTTCAAAAGGCTTTACTCTCACAGGTTCTGGTATACAATCCAGCAACAGGAAAACCCCAGACTTAGGACACCCGGCTGGGTCCCAGGTGTAGAATCCTAGGCCAAGATGGCTGCCACCAAGTGTTAAGGCCCAATAGGAAAGAGAACGGAGAGGAGGAGAGGAGAACAAAGAGAACCAAAATGGCTAAAAAGCCTCTTCTCCTTTCTCCTAGCTTATTTTATAGACAGAAGCCTGCCAAAACCAGCCCAGCCTTCCATTGCGGGCTGGGATATCTAGAGATGTAGCCAAGTAAATGAAATGTAGATATTCAGGTGAGCTCTTATGATTCAAACTTCACAAAAGCCAGAGCTGATTCCGTGAGGTAAAATCTCCCTAGCAGACTGGGAGAGGGGCTGCATCTCTGAACCAGAAAGCAGTTCAGAATGTAATTTGTAGAATATGGCATTAATACTTCTTACCATGAATATATAGCCAGCTTATCCCAGACTCTGGGTCCCACTAAGGTCCAAAAATCCATCATAAAAATTCACTCTGGCATTACCTTTAGAACAAGAGACATGTCAGTTTACCCAGAGTCACACTGGCATGTCTCCTTGAACTAGGAGAATTGATTACATTATGTCTGATCAACGTGGCCAAGTACTCTTGGAATATCTACATGTATGTCCCATGCAGGGACCAGTGGGAACAGGGAGAGTATAGAACAGGGGCAAGCAAGATTCATGATAAAAATATTATGCTGGGGACGGAGAGATAGTCCAGTGGGTAGGGCGTTTGCCTTGCATGCGGCCGGCCCATGCCGGCCCGGGTTCAATCTCCGGCATCCCATATGGTCCCCGAGCACCACCAGGAGTAATTCCTGAGTGCATAGTTCAGGAGAAACCCCTGAGCATTGCCGGGTGTGACCCAAAAAAGCAAAAAAAAATTATGCTGTATAAAATTATGAAATCAATCCAATTCTGCCCAAGCTCCCATTGTGTCTGCTCCAGTGTCTACTCCGTGTCTGTACCTATTCCCTGAAGGAAAGGAGTAGCTCTTCACATAAGCTAAGTGTAGCTGGAGCCTAAGGCTCAGTAGGGCATGTCACCCAACAAAGCACCTTCTGGTATAGACCATATGTCTCATAAGCCCCATGATATGGTCTTCCAATTGTACCTGAGTTCCACTTCTTCTGCTGGCATGTGAAATGACCCCTGCCATGAATTTCTAGGACAGCCATGATATTCAGGCTGGAGTTAGGAATAATTCTTTGCAGGAAAGGAAAATCAATCCTAAGTCTTACCCAGGTTTTCCAGGTCCATAGCACCACTTCCCATAAAAGAAGTTCAGGAGGAAAAGAATAGTAAAGTAAAATAGTTTTATTTAAAGATTATGAGGAAGGAGAGAGAGAGAGAGAGAGAGAGAGAGAGAAGGGAGAGAGAGAGTGACCAGTTCAAGACAGAACAAACATGGCCTTTTCCAAAGGGGAGAGCAAAGAGGATACATCTCCGGTGAAATGCCACCCATGCTCCAGGATAGAGAAGTTCCCTGCTTGCCTTTGAAGAGTTGGTTTTATAGTCCCCCACACCCCCAGCTTCCCCCATGTGGGGCTTTCTACATAGATAAAAGTATGCTGCTAAGGTATCAAGGAACTAGGAACTCATGGTGGTCCATTTACATGCCATGATCACAACCCTTGTTCCTGCTGAAACTTCTTTCCAGAGGGTTCCAGCTTTCTCTGGACTGGTGCTGGTGTTAGTTAGAGTTTTATCAGTTCCTATATCCACATGTTTGGGTCCAGTCACAAAGCTCTTTTGTTACTAGGGCTAGTGATATATTATACTAAATCCATTGATCTTATTACTCCCAAGAACTCATTGCCAGCCCCAACACCACATTCCATCTACCTACATACTTCAGAGTCAAGCTACTTTTTTGATTTTGCTTCGGAAAGTCCCAACTTCTTAGACTCAGTATGATTTTAAACATATCTTTTGGTACATAACAAATATCAAAAAACTTAGTGCCTAAAACATGCATGTTTTACTCCAGTCTTATGAAATCGTAGTGAGTTGGTCTGGGATGACTACTCTGCACGAGGCTTCTTAAATTTGTGTAGAAACCAGTCATTTTCTTCTCCTTCCTGCCCTCTCCTTGCTCAAAAGTCTGGCTCTGAACAGTCATCAATAATGATTTCCTTCATGGAAGAGTATTCTCTGGGATTTTGAGTAATCAGAAGGGTTTGTTCTTGCTAAAAATTCATCTACTCTGTGTATGAAACTTCTATCCTCTATGGGGCACACTCCATTTTCAGAGTCACCCTTATCCCAACTTAAGATGTTTACCAGACTCTCTCTCTCTGTCCCTCTGTCTCTCTGTCTCTCTGTCTCTCTCTGTCTCTCTCTCTTCTCTCTGCTTGCCTTCACTTAGAATCTTTTTTTTCATCTCTTCCCCTCTCCTTTTTCATATTCCTAAGTAAAACAGATTTTTACTATCTGTATTTTCCAGGATTTTTTTTCTGTGATAATAGACAACAAAGCTGAGAAATCTGGGTGGAGTTCAGTACTTTAATGTGTGCCCAGTGCATGAACTCATGCAGATTTTGTGAAAACCCACCGTCCCAGGCACACACTAACATTATTTTATCAGAATACCTGCAATAATGCTGAAACTTTAAAAAAAGGAAAGACTTGAATTTTAATTTTTTCTTTCCAGGAGGAATAAAATTTAGACTCAGTGAAAATGTTTTTACCCACTACTACTGCATTTTCACTCTTAGTTACTAATGGGACACCTTAAAGTAAACACGCAACACACACATACACATACACACACACTTTCTAATTCTAGTCATATCAACACGAACAAATAAACAATAGTTATTCATCCTCCCCGATCACCAGGATTTATTAGAACTCAAACAAAATACAGTTCAAATGTTCTGAGCAGTAACACACATTCACCTACCAACAAACTGTAAAACTTGATGGATAATAACATGAGCTCTAGAGTCAGATAGTTTGGATAAAATCTTGGCTTCACTCCTTGCTGACTCTATGACCTTGGGCAAATTAAGTAACTGCTCTGGGCCCCAGTTTACTTATCAATCATAGAATTAGGGACTTGGAGGTTATAGTTCTAAGTAGGGCAGTTGAAAGGTGATACTAACTTTTTCCTGCTAAGACAGCTGAGAAACTCCTATTTAATTAAATACCAAAATATAGTTTCAGAATAACTAAATTATTTTTTCAGGATTTAGGGGAACCCCTCCTGAGAGTTGAGCCACCATAATTCTTTGCTCGTTTTATACATACCAAAAGAAGTTCTAAATGTAATGTTAGAGATTTCTGTCTCCTTTCTCAATCTGAGATCACTTTATCCATAACTTCAAAACCCTTTTATTCACAAAAGTAGGCCATGACAGATGGACAGAGAGTTAATACTGGTTTTCTTTCCATTTTTTATCTTCATAAACATCCTAATTGATTTTTTCCCATAATTCCATTTGCTACTCCTTTAAATTTTTTTTGGAGCAAGAATATGAAGTAAATTTATGTGCCTGCTAAAGGGGTAGGCTGGGGGATGGGAGGGAGGAAAACTGGATGCACTGGTGTAAGAAACATCACACTGATTGTCTGTTTTGTCTTTTCCAGTAGTTTATTAAGTGCTGTGTCCAATTCCAAACATGTTACAAATATGAAGATTTTATTCAAACGTCATAAATTATCTCCATTCTACAGAATGGTAAAGTGAGGCCTCTGTACTGGTCAGCTAGTAAAATGGCAGAGCAAGACTGAAATTCAAGAAATCTGGACCAAAATTTCTACTTTTAAGCATGAGTATAGAACAACTTTCCTCACTGAAAGGTGCATTTTAGTTTTATTTAAATTTTTTTATTTAGAAACTGATTTACATAGATGTTTGTAATGGCTTTTAGTCATACAATGTTTCCACATCAACCCTATAAGTTCGTATCCCCATTTCTTCACCATTTACCCAGATTCCCTTCCATCCCATACCTGTCTCCTTGCCAGTTACTTTTTTTAGTTTAATTATAGTTTATATTACATGTTTATGGTAGTGTTAGATCTACTGGTATAGATGGAAGGATAAATAGGTAGATAGATGTAGATAGGTAGATAGATGGATAGATAGATAGATATAGATAGATAGATAGATAGATAGATAGATAGATAGATAGATAGATAGATAGATAGATAGATAGATAGATAGATAGATAGATAGATAGATAGATAGATAGATAGATAGATAGATAGATAGATAGATAGATAGATAGATAGATAGATAGATAGATAGATAGATAGATAGATAGATAGATAGATAGATAGATAGACAGTAAATAGATGCTTTGCTTCTACGCCATAAAGGTGTCCAGGACCCTTGGATGTTGCCTGTGGATTGTTACTTCTAGATTTCCACTTTTTGACCCCTCCTCTGTCTCTCCTTTCCATTGGCAATTTTCTTCCTAAAATCTATAAGCAGTGTTTGCCCACCAACTGCCTGCCATTAACATGGTATTCTATATATAACAGATTAGTGAGAGCACTTGGTACTTCACCTTGTTCTCTTGCTTACCTCACTTAACATAAAATGCTCCGTTTCATTCCATGTTGCAGCAAATTGCAGGATTCTATCAATCCTTGTGTCTGAACAGTATCCCATTATATATTATGGAGCATACACTATACATTTATATGATATATAATATATTGAATGTTATATAATATACATAAGCATAAAATATTAGTATACTATACATTATATAATGTATAACATATAATATACATTATTGTCGGGCGCTCCCTGGGTCCCCGACAGTGCCGGGAAGCGAGTTCCCTTCTACCTCCGGCCGGCGAGGAATGGATGAACACTCAGGAATCCGATGCAGTTTTAAAGGCTTTACTTATCACAGGTTCAGGCATACAAATCAGCAAAAGGAAAAACCCGATGCTTAGGATTCCAGGCTAGAACCCCAGCCACGTGTAGGCCAAGATGGCGACCACCACGTGTAAAACTTCCAAGGGGAATCAACGCTCACAAGGCGAGATCCCACCGGGAAGAAGAGCGGGAACCGGCTAGTTTATACCCCCCCCACCCCCACCCCCGCAACTCAGACCTTCCTCCCATTGTTATGGAAAGCAGGGAGAGTCCAATGCCCTTAGGTAATCCCTCCCTGCATCTCACCTAGGGCCTTTACTGTGCTAATGTTTTGAGCCGGGAATGCCTTTGAAATGTAGAGAAGGGGGTTTCTGAGATGGCATGTCACTGTACCAAAGATCAACACCAATGCCAGTTAAATATTTCTCCAAGCCTTCACAAGTCTCCTCTACTTCATTGTAGTTTTATATTTTATCAGGGAGCCATGCTTGTTTGTTTGGAAGCAAACAGCATTTCTCTCTGGTCTAATTACTTAGGTGTCCTACGTGGCCAGGCTAATATGCTGGTAAAATCTAGCTAGTCCCACGATGATTGTGATAGCATGGGAGAATATTTATACCAGCTAGTATAGCATACATGGTCGGATAAACTGCCACATTTAGACTACCCCCTTATCTACGGAGTGATTTGCGGGGAGGCAATCCAGAGCAGATGCAGTGGCCCTTAGGAGTCCTGCAACACATTATGTATCACTTGATCACTTGACATCCTGTTATTCGTCGATTTGCTTGAGCGGGTGCCAGTAATATTTCCATTTAACCCTATCACTTGCCAGTGTAGCCCAATGGCATCTGGTTGCTTCAAGAATACAAAGAGCCTCAAACTGTTCCTTCAGGGTCTTGACTAAGAAATCTGACCATCTTGTAGGTGGGCGACCACGTGATCTTTTGACATCCCATGGGATCCAGTCGGTAACGGCTCTAGTCCAGCGGTCGTCTCCAAATCGCATTACATGTCCAGCCCATCTGATTTTCGATGCCTTGGCAAACGAGACAGCGTCCCTTGACTCTGGAACAGTGATGGAGGTTGGAGCTCGGATTCCTCTCACTTGAGTGAGGCGTGCTATTCCAAGCATAGCTCTTTTGATTCACCTCCGGGAGACCCGAATAGCATTCTCATCCTGCTTTCATAGGGCCCAGGTCTCTGAGGTGTATGTTAGTGCAGGGAGAATGGTGGAGTTGAAGAGATATGTCCAGAGCTGGAGGTTCTTTGTCTTTTTTAGCTATTTCTTCGATGCTTTTGAAGGCCTTCCATGCTGCTCTCTTTCTCCTGCGCAGCTCAGGGTTTAGGTCGTTCATCATGTTGACTTCTCCGCCTAGGTACACATAACCACAGCATTCAGATGTTTGTTCCATTGAGTGAATGGGGCCTCTGGAACTAGTTCATTTTTTCATGAACATAGTTTTGCTGAAATTCAGCTGTAGACCTATCTTTCCACATTCTCTGTTGAAGTCAGCCAGCATTTGTGTCGCTTGGCCAATGTGTGATGTTATTAGAATGATGTCATCAGCAAATCAGTGGTGGTTTAGTTATGTATATTATATAACATCAGTGAATTGGAGGTGGTTTATATGTATTTATAATGTATACATATAATATATATGTATACATTATGTATACATATATATATACATATATATATATCACTGTATCACTGTCTTCCCGTTCATCATTGATTTGCTTAAGCGGGCACCAGTAACATCTCCATATGTCCTTTCTCATGCTAGTAGAGTCCAAGGGCATCTGCTTTCTCCAGGAACATAAAGACCCTCAAAGAATTCCACCAGGGCATGGGAATGAGAACTATAATTGTTACTGGTATTTGCCATATCAAATACGACACCGGTAGCTTGCCAGGGTCTGCCCTGCGGGTGGCATACTTCAGCAGTCACCTCTGATCTTGAGCATTTATTGATGAACCGCGCTGTGATCAGCTCTTCTGCTGGGTGGAGTTTTGACAAGTGCGAGTCGGATGTGGAAAATGGTGGCCCTCATGGAGTGGGGTGTCGTCTGGCTCCTTGCGAGGCTCTGCTGGCGTGGCGGGCCAGGGCTAGAACCCGCCATCCCTCCCGGGCACCTCTTGATAGGTTGGGCACCGGGAGAGCCTGTAGTCACATGTCTGCCACATGTCTGTGATACACACACACACACACACACACACACACACACACACACATCTCCCACACTTCTGTCCTTGGGAACCTGTGTTCTTCTCATAATCTAACGATTATACTAAGCACATGCAATGAATATAAGTATACATTTATTTTCTCAATGAATGCTTTACATCTTTTAGATAGAGAGAGGAAGCAGTGGGATCACTAGCTCATATGAAAGATCTAGTCTAACAGAGAGAGAAAGAGATGAAACGGAGGTACCTGCTATTGAGACTGCCTGGGGGTGGGTGGGAGGGTGTGGGGTACACTGGTGGTGGAAATGGGGCACTGGTGGAGGGATGGGTGCTGGAATACTGTATTACCAAGAACCAATTATGAACACCTTTGTAATTGTATGTCTCACGGTGGTATAATAAAAATTTTTTAAAAAACCTTAAAAAAAGATCTAGTCTAAGTTTTTGGAGTTTATGGTTAAATTGCTTTTAACCATATATCTACTCTATTTTCTCATGGGAAGGTCATTCTACCTTTTAATTTAAAATTTTCTCTTTTTTTTTTCTTTTGGGGGTCAAGCCCAGCATTTCTCAGAGGTTACTCCTGGCCCTGGACTCAGGAATTAATCCTGGAGATGCTCAGGGGACCATACGGGATGCCAGGAATCGAACCCAGGTCACTCCTGTGCAAGGCAAATGCCCTACCTGCTGTACTATCACTCCAGCCCTAAAATTTTCTTAAATTTTTGTTGGTGTTTTTCTGTGTATCTTTAAGTTTCACATGTTAGAGAGAAATTACTTTGTAGTTATCCCTTTACTTCTGACAACTTCATTTCATACTGTTCAAACCATTTTAGCGTTCTACCTAGAATATAACACTAACTGTATGTTAATTAAAAAATGGCTGCTGCTATTCTTATTAATTTGTTTAACTTCAACACAATTTAGTCTGATATAAGTATAATTGACCCTTCTCTTTCCCCCCTCTCATTTTAGTTTGTATACTTGTGTTTTATCTTTTCTCTTGACCCTGTGTTTGCTGGTTCTATAAGCATCTACGCTATGCTGGTTAGACAATGCTCCCAACTTAAATTGCTTATATGCTGACAAAGCCCCCTTTTTTGCTATTCAGTTGTTTTGCTGGTTAGATGTTCTTCCCAACTTAAGTTGTTTTTATGACAATAAAGGCCCTATTTTTCCTATTCTGTTGCTCCTGCATTTTTTTTGAGTTACAAATCATAACACAAACAATTTGCTTAGAAAGGTAGTCTATTCCAGACACTGCCTGTATTTTGTCAGGTCATTGTACCAAAGATATACAAACCACAGAGCTCTTTGGTTCAAATGTCATTGTAAGACACCTCTGGGTGTCACAGTCAAGCCTATCCTTTCCCAATATATCTCTTCATAGTTGTACACTCACCCAAGACAGTCAAAGGTTTCTGACTCTTCAGGGATGTACATCAGATAAAGTGAGTGAAGTTTTTACTAGGTTTTAAAAAAAAACTATAGCTGATACCTACCAGCACATTTAACTTGCCCACTCAGCCTACTATGCTATCAATTCCTATCCTGTAGTATATTGCAAATTTTATAGAAATTAAAACTTAATGTCCATTGCTGGAGAATAATTACAGCTATTTAATTATATTCATAATTTAGCATATACCTGAAAAATCTGTTGTGAAATATTGGGCAGATCCTTTAATACTGGTGTTCCATTTACAAACTGTCACATTTGTAAAGTATCTTTAATCTTCTAGGGTCTGCGGTAATTTTTTTTTATTACAGTCTTCTTTGTGCTTTAAATATTAAAGATTCGGCAATACTTCAAAAGGTGATAATGCTTGATGCTCTGATGGCACTTAAACCTCAACAGCTAAATATATTGGGGAATGTTCAGTGGCCTTGGCTTAATTAAACATGCATATGTATTTTCAAATGCAATATTTTTCTGCTTGTTAGGTTTTGACAAACCTCCAAACAAGTCCAGGTGGAACAAAGCATGTAAAAAGGCTTGTGAATGGAGCTTAAAACACTCAAATTAGCACCTTCCCTCAATTAATATGCAAACCTTGGAATCTCTGCAATTGATAATGCCATTGAATACTATTCACAGCTTAACAGTGTACCTTTGTCATTTCATTTCTTTAAAACATGTCCAGTTTAATTATGTGAAAAAACATAGGTGACAGCGTTTTTTTTTGCAAATGATAGGATATTTATTTTCAGAAACTTACTTCTCTCTGGAACATAGCATACTTTAAAAGGCAGTGGCAGACTTTAAACATACCATTTGTTTTCATTATATAGCACTTAAAAGGTAGCCTTCATCTAATTTAGCATGTCATGTTTAAGTAGTAGAGTTTTTATAAACCTTCAAACCAAATTACTTGAGGCTATAGATACTTGCAAATTCTTACATATCCTTTGAAAATTGTTTTACTAAAGGCATTTGGGCAAAATTTATTTAAGTTTTTTTTTTGTTTGTTTTGTGGGTTTCCTTTTGGTTTGGGTTTGTTTTTGGTTTAGAGATCCCACCCAGTAGTACTCAGGGGCTATTCCTGACTGTGCACTGGGATGAGCCCTCTTGGTGCTTGGGGATCCATATACAGTACTGGAGATTACAGCCAGGGTCTTAGCGCCTGCATTTGCATTCAAGGCCAGTGCTTTACATGCTATATTATCTTCCTGGCTCCATCTATGTTATTTTTAAAATAAGAAATCCCTATTTGGCATTTGCCACACTGAAGTTTGCAGAAAAACATATCTCATATTGTATATTGTTTTTGAACATGTGCACTTAATTTTCATAAATATGAAATGTTAAACTCAAATATTTTATTTTCCAGTCATTTTTCCCAGAGATCCATATAATGATAATATTAAAATCCATTGATAAATAAATTCATTGACTAGCTACTACTCTATTTGGAAATACTGCTTTCTAACACTACCCAAATAGAGATTGCCAGTAGTTCGTATAGGAAATAAGATTTATAGAGAAAAGCAAAAAGAAACTGACTTTGAATAATTCAATTTGTTGTAGAATCAACATGTATCAATGACTCGGCTACATGTAAATATAATAAAAAATACTGAGTCTTCCAATAAAAGTTCAATTATTATGCTGTAATAGGTAAGCTTGTGCAAAACAAAATTAAAAAATGGAAAAGGTCTGTGAGATTCGAGGCAGTATTAGAGCAATTTCCTAGGTGAGACACTGCTAGTAGGCTTGACAGGTGAGGTATTGTTATTATAATACCTAAGGCAAAGCAGCAACCACACAAAATGATAGACAAATCTGAATTAATATGATTTGATGGTAAGGTGGCATTTGAATATAATCTTCCTGTATTGTGTAGAAGGCTGCATGCATATTATAAAGCTAAAGAATTGTGTGGAAAGCTGGAGACAGATGACTCAGTAGAAGGAAAGAAAATTATGGGCAAGATTTCAAAAAGATATTATTGCTTTGTTGAGCAAGTAGTATGCTTGGAAATTGGATTTGTAAACAAATTAAAAACTGAATTCGTTTTCCTAAAGCAGTCTTTGTTAGGTGTTAACAATAAACACTTAACCTTGGCAATTTGGAGGCCTTTGAAACAGACACTGGGAAATGGAGGATGGACCATACATTTTAAAAACCTGTTTCCTCTTTGGACAGTTAATGTGTCTATCCTGGGTTTGTACAATGAGTAGCCATTTTAGATGGGAAGATATTGCCTTCATGAGAATTTCAGCCGTCTTTTTGCCTTCTTGATCTACACTCTCCACCTCTAATTAAAGGTCTTAAGAGCATGCAGTTCCTAATAGCACAAAAGGAGACCACAGCCTACCTAAAAGATGCATTTTATTAAGTGACAGAAACTCAGAAATTTGAGCCTGCAGAAACTGCCTGCATGATCTTTAATGGATTTTTAAAGATGACAAGAAAGGAAATGGGAAAGTAAAGCAATGGAAGGCAGAAATTCCCTGAAGGGGTATTCTGAAGTAAATCAGAGCAACTGAAAAAGTGAACTCTGAGGGCCTAGGGATCTCTCCCAGGTTTTTCAGCTGGACGCTTATGGCCTGTTGGGTCCCTGAACACCTCTGCTCTGGGCAGACTTTGACAGAGCAAGTCACAGAAAGATGAACGACAGCACCTGAAGTGCTGTTTGCGGGCAGAAAATTGCTCCCTTTGCTAGCTAGGCTGCCTTTGCTCTCCGTCACCTGACTTATTATAGCTTCTCCATATAACCGTGCCATTTATGTATGTTAACTTGGCAAGCAGTAATAGTATTCTCCTTCTTCTTTCTCACCACTGCTTGGGCAATTAAAAACAAAGGAGCAAATGAGGTCAGCACTCATAAAGTCTGTGTCTATAGGTGACAGACACCCAGAGACCAAATAGCTTCAGATGCTACTACAGTGCAAGGAAGCTGTGAGCAAGAACTATCCCTGATTTCCAGGGCATTTTCTAGAAATGATAGATAGATAGGTAGGTAGGTAGATAGATAGATAGATAGATAGATAGATAGATAGATAGATAGATAGATAGATAGATAGATAGATAGATAGATAGATAGATAGATAGATAGATAGATAGATAGATAGATAGATAGATAGATAGATAGATAGATAGATAGATAGATAGATAGATAGATAGATAGATAGATAGATAGATAGATGAGATTTTTTAAGATAATAAGCTGATTTCAGATTTGTTTTGTTTTTAAGTCAACCTAAATAAAGTATATATTTTAATATATACTTTAAAGTTTGGTAATACTGTAATATAATTATCTGCCCCTATGGAAAAAGGGGCAAACAAGAGAGTATTCTCTTTAATCTTCAAAGCACAAAGATCAACGTTTTAACCCCACTGCAGAATTTACTCTAGCATCTCTTGGTAATGCAGTCTTATTGATGCTGTGTAATTACAGTAAGTGTTTTTGAAATGTTCCATAGGCTGATATACAAAGATCCCTCATCCTTTTTCTGATCCTAGTCTTGTGATCACGGTAATTTTGAAAAGCTAATTAGAAGAAGCTTCCTCCTTCCCCTGGGAAATATTTTTTAAAATGTATAACAGGTTTTAACACCTCATCCTTTGGTCTCTACCTAGACATCTTGTCACTTAAAATAACTTCATAAGGGGAGAAATAGCTCTCAAAACCAGGAGAGCCTGATGTGATGTCCTGTACTTTATGTGATCTCTAAAACCAGTCATGGCCCCCAAGCCCTTCTCACCCTTACTTCTCCTGAAGAGGTTCTAAGAAACACAGTAAATGGGCTGGCACAAATAGAAGTTGTCTGTATAAGCCATATCCCACCAGCTGATGAGGATGGAGGTGGTAGAAGAATTCAGCAAGACAGACTTAAAATTGATCTAGTTACTAATATTTTATTCTTGACTTAGAATATTACTTCATCGATATTAATTTTGATGATGCAAATAGCAATTCTCTAAGTATGACTGCGACTGTGTCTCTTTCTACAGAAAAACAGAAAACTAATCGTAAAGTCACACAAGGCCACTACAGGGTTCAATGATTGCCAAGAAGGGTCAGAATTCTTTTTTTCCTTTTTGGGTCACACCTGGTGACACTCAGGGGTTACTCCTGGCTCTTCACTCAGGAATTACTCCTGGCGGTGCTCAGGGGACCACATGGGATGCTGGAGATCAAACTCGGGTCTGCTGTGTGCAAGGCAAATGAAGAATTCTACTTAAACATATGAGATCAGCCTTCTGCTTGCCCTTTGACCACTAGTACTGGAGGAGAAACGTGAGAAATAGTCTTGCTTTTCATAAATCATGAGATGGGTACAGAAGTCTATGATTAAATTTCTGATGCACCTCGCTTAATATATTTATTAGTTTAGGAATCTTCTACATTCCTATTTTACTTTATAATGATCCCCCCACACACACACTATATAAGTTCTTTAGGGAGAGAACTAAATGTAATGCTGCTCTTGAATTTTCTCTTTTAACAACACTTTATTATCTGGCACGCAGATGCACTTCATAAGTGGCTGATGGATCTAAGAACAATGTGAACGATTTCATACCAAACACACATAAATAAAACTATGTACAACCTTTATATAGTTATTTATGCATTCAAGCAACAGAAATCATATGGTGCTCTCATACTTCAAAAGACCCACTCAGAATTCAAATGTTATCTAGGTCAGCTGAAATTCTGGAGTGATCTCAATGGCATAGCCAAAATTTCTGGGACAACATTGCCTGCCTATCTCAGAGACACCTCAAATTTATATTCATTATTTCATCAAACATTTACAAGTTTCTGTATATGCTAGGGACTGTTTTATAAGATAGAGTTATAATAATGGGACTAGAGAGAATAGATTCCTATTCTTGAGTTTCTTCAAGTCCCTTTATCATTTGACCACTATGCAAATACCACTAAACATAAATGTCTACATTTGTTTTAAACTGAGATATGGTGACAAGGATTTTGCTTGTGTGAGCCATTGATTGGAGGCATAGAATAACAAAAATATAGAGAAGTGGGAATGATCTTGTATATGTTTCAAGAGCAGAAATTTTGACACTATGCATTAGAATCACCTGAGTACCTTAAATAAACATCCATATCTTTATTTTGCTTCCTAAAGCTTCTCAATTCACTGATTTCGAGTTTTGTGTTAGCTTTGCAATTTTCTAAAATCTTCACCTAGAGATGGGTTAGGGTATAGTCAGTGGAACGTTTTCTCTAGGTTGGGTTGCATGGTTGTTTAAGGATAATCCTAAAACAGTATATAGGCATCAGATTGTAAGTGTGAATAACATATCAAATGAACTAAGAATTAATTCTGTAATAAGTGTTTTATGCTTTAAAAGACATTTAGAAACTCATTGGTGATGCAATCATAGTTGTCTTAAAATAAGACTTGGTGACCAGAATATGGGGCAAATTGGAAGAAGAGATCATAGGCAGGGAAACTTGTTACAGAGCATTTAAAAAATTCTAGTGAGAGACAACTAAGTCTAAGTAAAGTCTTCCCAGAAGATGGGACAGAGCTATTTTTGAGAAATCTTGGTAGATAGAACTTGCAGCACATAGAGTCCTCAGTATAAGGATTTGAGAGACAAGACATCAAAAATTGATTCTAAGTTTTGAACGAGTGATTAGCTTGAAGGAGGGCACTTGAATCAAGGACAAGGATTCTCCTCAAAGAGCCTGTGCTAGGTCGGTTTGCTGATCACTCAGTGAGGATGAATCAGAAGGACTTAGCCTTAAGGAGAATAATGACTGACTAAATATTTAGGAAGTTTTTCAAATTTGAAATCCTGTGACTATTGCATAACATAATTAAATTATTAAAGATATGGTTTTAATTTTCATCTATATATTCTCCAATGTTTAGCATTTTTTGTTTTTGGGGGCATTTTTTTGGGGTATCCCAGGGCTTACTCTCAGTTCTGCCTCAGGGGTCACTTCTGGAGGTTCTCAGGAGAACATCTAAAATGCTAAGGATCTAACCCAGGTTGGCCTATATATAGAAGGAAGCACCTTACCTGATGCACTACCATTGCAGGACAGTCTGCTTAGCATTTTATAGGACCTCAACCCTATCTTATGAATGAATAGATATAAAATTAAAATGACATTCTTAATAGGCTTCCCAGCACATGGCATTATTTATGTTTCCATTTTACTGTCCTACCAAAACCTATTTAAAGTGCATCTGAACAATGTTCATAATTTTGACATCACACTATTGCTTTTTTGATTCAGTGAACCAACTTGAGCTTATTTTCTGTACAAATAAAATTGAGTTGCTAATAACAACAATAAGAATCTGATTATTGTTATTATACTATTATTTATAGGGTAATATGAGTCTATTGCTACCACCCAAAGTGTATAAAGGAGAGGAGACACCTGAGAGTCACTTTTCACCCAAACTGCTGTGGATGGCATGGGCCTGGTCACACATAGATTTAGTTCAGTCCTAAGCTCAGATGTTTGGTATTTGCTGCTCTTGAATGTGCTGTCAGTAACCTAAGCGGGCCCAGTTAATATTAGCTCGCATTGGGTATATGTGGGTATTTTGTTGCTATTTGGAGAAATGACCAGTTTACTTGGTTATATTGACAGCTCTACTGTAAAATTTGCTGGCATTAAAGGTCAAAAAGACCCAGTTTCCTCTAGTTGCTTCTACCCAAAAGAGAATAAATCTGGGAGCTGAATCACCTTCCTGACAATAATTTATGAATCATGCATTGACTGTGTTTGAATTGAGAAAGGCTTTCATATCCTTTCCATTAGCTCAGATTAAGTTTTCATATAGATGCTGGGAAGCATGCTAGCAATATCCTTAGCTCATTTTTATGAAAATTTTATCAGTGCTTTTTTCTGTTCTACACTCCAATTGGGATGTTTCAGAATCTAAAGCTCGGCTTTGGACATGAACTTCTCTCAACCTGGCTGGCTGCTGCTCTAAAGGTTTCAATATTTTATGGGCTCTGGCTAACTCAGCCGTGAGATTCAAGCTGCAGAGATTTAACTCTAATGTAAAATCATGAACGGATGAAAACTGGGATGTCATAAGTAATACATCTACAAGAGCAGGATGCAGTTACCATTTTTAAAAGGGCTTTAAAAAGAAAACAACATTCTCTGTTCTGCCTTTATGTGCCAAAATGAAAAGCCCCTGAGCTATTGTGCTAGCATAAGACCATCTTTTCTTGCATGCTTTTTTCAATTGCTGCTTAATTGTTGCAGTGGGCTGGGTTTTTCCCCCCCACATTAAGATCCCCCAGCTACATGAAAGCCTTTAATGTCTACATTCCAGAGAAATGGGCACCGGGTGGTTGAATGTATAGAGGCCAAATCCATTTCTTAGCATCATCTTCTTTTGTCTCAAAACTGATTTAAAACATTTGGAAAATCTGTCTATTCAGCTGAAGTGTTCTAGCGCATTCTTTCCTAGAAGCAGTGGGGTCACATGTGATCTGTCTGATGGACTTTTCTGCTGCAATCTATAGCCATTTCCCTTGAGCCCCGCAGAGTCTGGCAAAGCAGAGGAGCTGTGTAATGGCTCCAATAACAATGTGTTCTTTGTGTGAAAGAATTCAGGGAAAGAAGTGGAGAAGACTGAATAGTAGCAAAATAAAAAAAAATTAAAAAACAAGCATTGCTGCACTCACTTATTTTTCACTATGCACTATTCCATTACATACATTTTTAACAGTTTTGATAAAACACCGCCCAAGTAAGGAAAAAACAACTATGGAAAGTTTTATTTCTGAAATACTGTAGCCATGATCATTACTCACTATTAACCTAGCTTTAGTAGCATTGTTGATGGCAGGAACACTTTGCATATACCTGGATGTATAAAGGGAGAGACGGTTCTAAGTGGTACTAATTCATCTGTTCAGAAATGTGACCTGTCCATTCATTAAAGTCAAACCATATTTATACAGTCACCAAAATGTCATGAATTCCACACCTACCCCACCTGAAATAACTAGCAAAGTTCAGATTGGAAGAGAGCAAAGAGATTGAGGGTATACTCCCTTCTAAGACTGAATTGTTGCCATAAAAGTAAAAAAAAAAATTAAAAGATGACCATGCTGGTCTTAAGACTTTCAAGGAACATGATCTCCCAGGGAGTTTTCTCCAAGTGTCATCAATGTGAAAATTGTTACCTTGTATTCGAGTGTACCCTGTTGTTAAGTGAAACCACATACAACATGGGAAGCAATTTCTTCATTCAGATCCCTTATGTTTCTGAAGAGAGTTACAGGTTACCCATTAATCTTGGGTGAAGGGCACACCAGCAGTGCTCATGGTGTACTTCTGGGCCTGTACTCCGGGATTAATTCTGGTGGTGCTCTCGAGGAGGCATACACAGTGCCAGGGATTAAACTCCAGTTGGCTACAATACCCCCAAACCCCTTTACTTACCCCTCAGTTCTTCAGTCCTCCCCCTTTGATCTTACCTTTAATAATATGATACCAATTTCTTCATCATGCTAGATAAGAGGCATTTGTCATCCATAAATCAATGCTATTCACATTAAGTGATCAGAGAAACATAACTTTAAGTAATATTATAATATGAAAATAAGGGGATGCTTATGAAAATTGTAAGATTTAAATATATAAAAGCTTATGCATCACTTGTATCACTTGTCTTCCTGTTGTTCTTCAATTTGCTCGAGCAGGCACCAGTAATATCTCCATACTTCTTTCACGTTCTAGTGTAGGCCAAGGGCATCTGCTCACTCCAGGAACACGAAGAGCCTCAAACCATTCGTTCAGATCATGGAAATGAGGTCTATAACTGTTACTGGTTTTTGGCATATCAAATACGACACAGGTAGGTTGTCAGGCTCTGCTGTGCGGGTGGTATGCTCTCAGTAGTAGGCTCTCATCTCGTGCATTTACTGATGAACAAGGAAGAGATCAGCTATTCTCTTGGGTGGAGCTCTGATGAGATGTGGAGTCCAGATGTTGAAAATGACTGTCCTTATGATGTGGGGGTTCCTCTGGCTTCTTGCAAGGCTCTATTGGGACTGTGGGCCAGGGCTAGAGCCCGCCTTCCCTCCCAGGTGCCTCATGATCAGCTGAGCACTGAGCACTGGGAGAGCTGGTAGCAGCTCTGCCCCGTGAATATGAGTCTCTGGATCAGGCATACTTGGGCTTGAAATAGGCTTCACTGCTAAGTGGTACTCTGACAAACAAGGCTTGAGATTGGCTATGTACATATATATATATATATACATATACATATATACATAGATATACTTACATATATCTATGTATATATACATATATATGTATATATGCATATGTGCAGCTGGAAATAAGTTCTCTCATAGTTGGTCATAGTAATGATGAATTTATACAGATTAACTGTTTGAACATTTGACATTAAAAGTCTAGAACTTCCAAATATTTATGACCATTGATCTAGTAATTTCATTTACCCTATGAAAATAATCCTAGTCACGGTAGAAATTAAGCTAAAGTTCTGTTGCTATGTCATTCAAAATAGTAAAAAATTGAAAATGGCTTTCTTGCTATAGGAGATGGTAAAATAAATGGCTACACTGTCAGGTGTTAAAATATTTTTAAAGTATTAAAAAGAGAGCTTAAGGGGCCGGAGCAATAGCCCAGCGGGTAGGGCGTTTGCCTTGCATGCGGCCGGCCTGTGCTGGCCCGGGTTCGATCCCCAGCATCCCATATGGTCCCCGAGCACAGCCAGGAGTAATTCCTGAGTGCAGAGCCAGGAGTAACCCCTGAGCATTGCCGGGTGTGACCCAAAAAAGCAAAAAAAAAAAAAAAAAAAAGACTTAAAAAAAAAGAGAGAGAGCTTAATAGATGGTATAGCAGGTAAAGTGCTTGCTTGTATGTGGCCAACCCAGGTCTGACCACCAGCCAAACCTCATCAGTAATGATCCCTGAATGCAGAGTGAGGAGTAGGCCCAGAGCGCCAGCAGGTATGGCGCAAGCCCCCTGCCAATCCCCCACTAAAAAAGGTACTAGAAAGAAAAAGGCATGACACATACATGCAAAGTATAAAATGTTTTTGCTCTTAAAATCTACAGACTAAATTTATTCAGTATTATTCATGTCTGTAACTTAATTCTTTAAAAAAATTTGATATATATATATATAATATTTATTTTGTGGAAAAGAACATTGAAGCTTAAGCACTTTAAGGAACCTTGCAAGGTCAACAAAGAAGTAACTAAACTGAAATTTTAAAATCTACTTGATAATTTGTGGTGTTGAACAATAAATTGTATTAGTACAATAAATTGTACAATTTAAAATTATACCCCAAAACTAGAATTACTAATAATTAATATTGCATCTGAGGTTAGGATTACAATAGATTTTTTCTTTTATGTATTCCAAGATATCTAAAATGATCACCAGTATCATTCATAACTGGAGGAAAGGGATACTAAAACAATTTGTTCTCTCACTGACTCATGATTTACTGCATATCCAACCCACACAATACGTGACCTGTCTCCTGGGACCAATTTTCCTTACCTTCCTTTTTTTTTGTCATCAGCATCCTATCTAGGCATGTTTCTAGAAATGAGACCCCAAAGAATTCCAATACATGTAAGACGTTTTAAAGTCAAGTCATGACATAATCTGACTTGCTTACAGAAGAAAGAAATACTCTGACAAGAAAGTGAAAAATAGAATGGCATCCAAAAGACTTATGTGAGAATGGGCCAGTCAAGGGAGAAACTGCAAGATAAACTAGAGCAGTGGGAGTATTGGTACAGTTTGGTTTTCAACAAGTTATTTTAAGGAACTGGACTTAGAAGGGGCACCACACAATGATGGAGTACGAGAGGATATGGGAATCTTTGAAGGTTTAACTGATCAGTGGATGGCTACTCCATTCACCACAATAAGAAATGAGAGGAAAAAATTCTTCTGTTGTTTTTGGAAATACTAGATCTGGTGTTTGTAAAAGGAGATTATATCAAGGCTTTTCAAAGGCAGTTGGGAATGTGGTTGTGGAACTCTTGAGGTCAGTGATGTATTTGTTGTGTTTCTCACAAGTGTGTCACTCATATAGGAATTTAGGAGCATCGGGAGAGTTCAACTTAATATCAGAGATTGTTTCCTTATGAGAGAGAGAAAAGCCAAAGTTGAACTTTTCACACACAATCCTTTTAGAATCTCCACACTCTTTCTTAAACATTCTGGTGAACTTTGCTATGATTTTCTATGTATTTATTTGAAAGCTCCTCATAGGTAGAGGCAATGCATAATGAGCATCGTAAATAAATTGCTACCAGCATGGAGTGAGGGCGTTGAAAATATAAGGATAAATAGAAATGAGTCTTTTCCCCAATTGTTGTTAGTTTCCTGTAAAGCCAACAAAGGGAGCTTCACAGTCTCACCATGCCTGTTTCCTCCTCTCTGTCTTCCCCCAAACCTACTATTAACATATCATGGCATTAGTTTAAACTAGCAGCTTCTCCCCTCTTGAATGCTACAGCAATATCCCAATAGAACTTCTAAGTCTTGCATGCCCTAAATCATTAGCCACACTTAAGCCAGTACAGCATTCACACACTATAAATATGATCACACTGTTCACACTGCCCCCAACACATTTAATGTCATATGTTGAAATCAGGATTAAAGGCTTATTATAGAAGGCATACAAGATCCTGCTATCCAAAACTTGTGCTTATCTCTACAGCCCTACATCTCTCTTTACCTTGTCTCTTCTGTGTCCTCATACTCTCTTATCATGCTAAACCACATCTCTTCTCATAGTCCTTCTATTTTCCTAACTCCAAGTTTTTTGCACATACTGTCCTCACAATGCGGACCCATGTACTTCTTCTCTTGTCCCCAAGCCCCACTCTGACTAATGTTTGCTTACCCAGCAATTTTTTGCCTAGTTAGCATTATTTACCTGCAAGAAGCTTGCCCGTTACCTCTCTATCCATGTACACTGTCTACTCTTCTAGGGTCACTGAGCCTGCTGCACTGCTTTATTTAGTGACCTTTTCTTCTCAGTGGATTGTGAGCTCTTATTATCTGCTGTTTCACAGCATCTAATGCTATGCCTGACATGCCATAAGCCTTCCACAAATATCTAACATAAGCAAGTGTCCTGCAGGAATGGGGGAAACATGAGGATGTAGCCTGGCTATACTGGATTCCTTCTTTCTCTTGATCCTGACTAGGTTGAGCCTGAAAATGAGGTCAATTTTTAATCAATCGGTCCACTAAGTGCTGTTAAACTATAGCGTTCATAGAGAGCCAGAGATGAAAGAAAACCGAAGTTAGAATTTTCCTCAGAAAAAGAGCAAGCACTAATATTTCAAAGAAAAGATGCTTAGATGAAACAGACTCATGTCCTGCTTGTACCAGCAGGTGGGATGTTATTAGCATCCCAGATAAGCAAGGAGATGGAGCCCAAGGCACCGCCTCTTCTTCCTTCCTCCCACCCTCTCTCGCCTTCTCTCCCCACCACCTTCCCACCACCTTCTCCCTTTGCCCCTCATCCAAGCAACAATCGTAAGAGAAAGGAAACACAATTATGCAGTGCCTGTTTAAAATTTAAGAGGACAAAAATGAGTCAAGGGTTTTTTTTTTCCTTTTTGTAAGAAACAAATTAGCCCACAGTAGACTTGTGCCTGCAAGCAGCCCATTTAATTTGGTTATTTCCTATGCCTTGAGGCTAGCTTTTCCCCCCCACTAATTCTGCCAGCCTCTTTCCATATCAGGGCAGTATCCAGAATCTTATGACAAGTGAGATTCCTATCGTATTCTTTCTATTTAATCATCCCACCGCCTTATTCCAGGAAGAATCTGAGGTGATGAGTCATTTTTATTAGCACATTCGCTCCCCTAAATTGATGCCCTGTGGTTTCAATCACGGCTTACTAAAATTTCAGACATACCAACACTAAGCCTATAGTTAAAAATCAATTCATAAAGTTCATGTTTCTAATATGTTTGTGATATTGAGGACAAGAGCCAAAACATGACCCCCAAAATTACCTGCTCCTGGCTGCCTGGTGCAGATGATTCCTATGAATGTTAATCTAGCTGGAGCTGACAGAGATTTAGACATTCACTCTGAGCTCCACGCCCACATGCCCACCTCCCTACTAGGAAATGTCTCTTAAAAAGCACCACATCCTCTCAAATTTGAGATGCCCCAAATTTAGCTTCCATGTTACTCCCAGTGGTGTGCAATAGTTAAGACCATAGATCTGGGGCCAACTTTTTTGAGTTCAAATTATGGTTCTTCCACGTCAGAGTTGCAAATGCTCAAGTCTTTTCTTCTCTCTTCCCCTCCTTTCTTCGTCTATCAAAAGAGGGTAGTTGTGCCTAATCCCACAATGTCCTAACCATAGTTAACATGCAGCAAGAATATAAAATAGAGGATGTGTCAGGGGCTCTGACCAACAGCCCCCAGCATGAATGAGGGGCGCTGGATCTTGCCAGACTTCAACCCTGTGAAAATGGAGAGGGAAGAACTTGGGAGAAGCTTCTGCCTTGCCTGCTGCTGCAGAAAGAAAGACAGAGGGGGAATGGGGGGGGATTGTGGGGGGCGTGTTGTGTGAGGGGGTGTTTCTGGAAAGCAGTTCCATTTACTGAGCACAGCTTAAGCCTTTTATGCAATTTTTGGAGAGAGGGGATACAAACATAAACCATCCTGTGCAATTTTAACATAGTAACAGTTACATACATATTCCTGTGGTCTGAAAACCAGGCACTTCCAGTAAACACAGGTATTTTTTCTCGTGGGTGTAAACATTTGGGCTTTCTGGGAAGTTTTATTGCAAACAGCCCATTTCTGGGTCCTGCCCTTAAGGCCTTATGGTGGGAAAGTGCCAGGCCCTAAGACTAGCTGCTTAGAGCCCAACAAGGATTCAAAGCATGTTCAGTATCTATTGGCTGGCAGAGTATCTGTTGTTAATTCCCTCCTGATCGGTCTGTTTTCTATTTGTGAATGACATCAACATCCACCAAGTTTTTAGGAAATAAACCATCCACCCCAGGGTTCTTCCATTCTTTCACTTGACATTTCATTGGTCTTCAAGCTTTGATAACACTACCTCCCTAAAAAATCTTCAGAGGCCATTTCTTTTTACCCCAATGCTGTTTGGGTTCAGACTTTACTTGATTTCTCTTGAATAACTGGAGTTGACTTCTAAGCCATCTCAGTACTGTGCCCTCCACACAAATCCAATTATGTCACTTTTTTTTTTCTTAAAATTTCCCCAGGCTTCTCTAAGAGGCGCTTTCCACAATTTATCTCTATATTACTTTCAACTTTAGCCTTCATCTCCCTAGTCCCCTTTTGGCCTTCCCATTCTCTAGCCATATTGATTTGTTGGTACAAGCTAAAAAGGCATAATTCACCCTTATTTATCACTTTTGCATCACTTGCTGTCTTTTGCCTTGTAATTAGTTCTCTGCATTTTCCATAAAATGAACCTGCTTTTCCCTAGTCCAATTGTTCTCTGAATAGTGCCTTATGAATGCCTCAACATGTCCTCTACCACACTCAGTTGCAATAGTTTGCTTACTTAGTTATAGTCCCTACTCCATTATTCATAGGATGAAAAGTTGATGTGGCACTGTTGAGAGCAACTCTAAAGTCAATCTGCCAAAGTTGAATTCTGGCTCTATTACTTTCTGGTTTTGTGAAGCTAGATGTTGCAGAAGCTGTGTACCTCTCTATTTTCTCAACTATCAAGATTTTTAAAACGGTCCCTTATGAGAATTACTTCAAGCACTTGGGGCCACTCCTGGGACATAGTAATATATGAATTAGGATATAAATAGGATCGATTGTTCTAATCACCAGATGATTATCTCCAACAATAATCAAGACTTCAAATAGGGTCAGCAATAAGTCATCCACTTAAATTGACTTTAGGTAAAAAGACACGTTGCTTTGCTTGAGGCTGGTTTTATTGCTGGGTGGCAGTAGACCTCCTTTCTCCCAGGAAGCTTCTCATGGGTCCCCCAAGAGACTTATCCCTATGATTCTGGGTTGTGTGGTGCATAAGTAAAGTGTGTGATTAGGGAAAAGAAGTTCTGAGTCGACCATCAAAAAATGTTTAATAATCTAGGACATATTATTAATTGCTATTTGCTCACCTCTAATAATGGAGAACCATGTCCCTTTACAGTGAATGTGTAAGCCATTTAGCCAGGTGCTCCTAGAGTTTTCAAAGTCCTCTTCAGTCAAGGGGTAAGACATATGCCTTGCAATGATGAAGTCCTGGGTTTCATCTTCCTGCTAGAACCATCACTTGGTTGAAAGTACTACTGGCCTATGGCATTCACATCTAGCATCAGGAGATAAACTATGCTGCCCCTTTCTCTTTCAATTGAAAGCTCTAAGAAAAAGCCAAAAATGATCCTTTAAAATAAGCAGTGACTTCAGAAATAAATTTCCAAACAATAAGATTGTGTAAAGGATAGATAAAAATGGTAACTGAGTTTTTTTTCTTTGTCTGTTTTGCAGTGTTTGGATTGAACACAGGACCTTACAAAAGTGCGCTTTAGTATTGAGTCATTTCCCAGCCCCTTCATAGTAATTAAGTACCTCAGAGGTCTCACAGACCTTGAGCCCAACTATTCTCTCCTCTGTCTCTCTGTCTCTGTTCTCTCTCTCCCTCTCAGATAAATAAAAACAAATACAAACACTACAAAAATAATACAAGTATGTGCTTTGCATATAGGAGACCCCATCTTGAAATGTCTTTTATAGTCCCCCAAGCACCACCAGAATTGATCTCTGAACACAGAGTCAAGAGAAATCCCTGAACACTGCTGAGTCTGAACAGCACACCCCCTCCCAGAATGATATACAAAATAATTTTTACTCAGTATTTCCAGAGTCCAGGAAGGAGGGTGGGTTCATGCCCAGGCCCACCACCCCAATAGAGCCTAGGAAGAAACCAAAGGAACCCTGCACCATGATGGCAGCCATTTTCAACATCCGGATTCCACAGTTCGTCAGAACTCCACCCAAGAGAGAAGCCAATCTCAAGCCCAGCTTGTCAGAACCCTAGAGAGAAGACTATTTCACAGACACAGGTGGAGCTGCTATGGGCTCTCCCCATGCTCGGCTGATCATGAGGCATCCAGGAGGGAGGGCGAGTTCCGCCCTGGGCTTTGCGGCCATGCAGTACATCAGTAAATGCAAAAACTTTGAGCACCCACACGGCAGAGCCTGGCAAGCTACATGTGTAGAGTTTGATATGCTGAAACCAGTAATATTAATAACAGACCTCATTCCCATGACCTGAATGCATGGATTGAGGCTCTTCATCTTCCTGGAGCAAGTAGAGGCCCTTGGGCTATACTAGCACACCACAGGGATTAATGGAGATGTTACTGGCGCCCACTTGAGCAAATCGATGAACAACAGGAAGACAAGTGATACAAATGTTTTCCAGAGTACAACTTCCAGTTATGAGTTCCAGGTGTCACTGTATCACAGGTAAGTCCTGCCATCCCTGCACCTCTAGGTTAATCTGCTAGACCCCCACAGGGCCATGAAGCTGAAAACAGCATCTTCCTTCCCCTCTACCTGAAGTCAATCAACAAATTCATCCTGAGTGATCAAGACAGTATTCCTCTTTGATTTGAACTTCATTTAGAAAGTATCCTGTTAACACTTTCATTTTCTTTTTTTTACTGTTTGTTATGACAGACACACCTGGAATAAAGTCAAAAAATTTGGGGGTTACACCTGCGATGCTCAGGGGTTACTTCTGGCTCTGCACTTATGAATTACCCCTGGCAGTGCCTGGGGGCCATATGGGATGCTGGGGATCAAACCCAGGTCATCTAAGTGTAAGGCAAATGCCCGCTGTACTATAGCTCTGACCCAAATAAAATGATTTTAAAGCCCTGTGGTTTTGACATTGGAGTGAGTCCAATATGAAATATTAAATCCTACCCATGAAGTCAGGAGTCCTGCGCTTACCAACTAATTTAGTTATTTTAGCTCACTTAACTCACTGGGCCTCAGTATTTCACCTGTAAAATTAAATGAATCATTGCAGAGAATCTGTCCTGATGAAGATGTACTTAAAGACATACATTTCCTTTTCAGATGAAGATGTGTTACATTCGGGAATCTTATCCCCTTCGAGAGATGGAGAATCACACAAGAATGAAATGAACAAAGCAGAGTTTATTGTGCTGTCTAGCCAGGGTCCAGCTCCCACATGGACTTGCAGGTCCAAACAGGCAGAAGGGACCTTCATTCTCCTCAAAGGGGCTTTTATGAAGGCTTTTACTGACCGTTACAGCAGTTTTGCGCAGTACATGGCCAATTAGTTTGTAATGCCTTATCGCCAGCCTATCCCCTCAAGCTACATTACTTCTTAGCCTATAAGTGTGCAGTTACATGAGCAAGTAGGCAGTGAACATCTTGCACATACGCAGGGTCATCTCTCTTGACCTGTCCACCCAGGCGGGGCACGTCTCGCCCACCATAGGCCCATCCAGGCCTGGCATATCTCGCACCCACACTGGGTCAACTCCTGACCCTTCCCACATTTCACAGTCATCTTCCTTGCCCTGCCAGCATTCCACAGGCCTCCCTCCTGTTTATCTTATTCTGGGTAGAGAGGCATCAGCAACCAGGGCATCAGCACACAGGGTGGGTGGAGGGGGTTCTTACTGATCTCTGTTGGGGGGAAATCTGAGACAAACTACTATCCTTTCATTCCCTAGCCTTTCAGGTGTACTTAAAGGAGTTTACTTAAATATACTTAAATGCATATTTAGTACATCAATTTTATCACATATAATTGCTTTTTGAATTACTAAGATCGTATATCTTAACAGTTCCATGGTTGAAACTAAATTGAAAGGCACTTCTTAGCTCAAAACTCTTTTTCTCTGTTACTACTTCAAATTATTTAGGGTAAACCAAAATTCCCTGCTCATCTATATTTAAAATGGTCACAAATTTGTGTGTACCTTAACAAAAAGTATCAGAACTGTAAATGACGTCTACAAGCAACTGGGAGACATTTTCAACAGTTATTGTGACATAAAGAATAAAGAGTTGTGCTGTTTGTGTGTGTAGATTCACAGATGACTTATCTCACAGGGTAGAAATGCTGAGATGACTCCCAGGAATGCTGGGAGAATTCTGCACATGCCATGAAAGATCTAAGTTACTCAGAAATTAATACAGGAAATCAATCAATCATGAATGTAAAGGTACCCTGGCGGCGCTCCTGACATCTATCTTGGTGGGACCTCCAGATGCTTCGTGCCCACTCAGGGACACCAGATGTCGGGGGAGCACCACCGGGTCCCCGACAGTGCCGGGAAGCAAGTTCCCTTCTACCTCCGAAGCCGGAGAGGAATGGATGAAACTCATGAATCCGATGCAGTTTTAAAAGACTTTACTTATCACAGGTTCAGTCATACAAATCAGCAAAAGGAAAAGCCCGGTGCTTAGGATTCCAGGCTAAAACCCCAGCCACATGTAGGCCAAGATGGCAACCACCACGTGTAAAGGCCTTGTAAAAAGGAGAAGACAAGACTTCCAAGAAGGGTGAGCGCTCACAAAGAGAGAGCCCAAAAAGAAGCACTCGAGAGAGGAAACGGGCTAGTTTTATACCCCTGCAACTCAGATCTTCCTCCCACTCTTATGGAAAGCAGGGAGGGTCAAATGCCCTTAGGTAATCCCTCCCTGCACCTCACCTAGGCCCTTTTGTATGCCAATGTTTTGAGCCAAGATCTGCCTGGAAATGCCTTTATAGGGTAGAGAAGGGGGTTTTGGAGATGGCATGTCTCTGTACCAAAGACTAATAACTAATGCCAGTTAAATATTTCTCCAAGCCTTCACAAGTCTCTTCTACTTCATTGTAGTTTTGTATTTTAGTTGCCTTTGAGTATATCGAGGAGCCATGCTTGTTTGCTTGGAAGCAAACAGCATTTCTCTCTGGTCTAATTACTTAGGGGTCCTACGTGGCCAGGCAAATATGCTGGTGAGATCTAGCTAGTCCCACGATGATTGTGGTAGCATGGGAGAATATTTATACCAGCTAGTACAACATACATGGTCAGATAAACTTCCACATTTAGACTACCCCCTTATCTACGAAGTGATTTGCAGGTGGCAATTAAGGGCAGATGCAGCAGCCCTTAGAGGAGTCCTGCAACACCCTCCTTCCCCCATGTAGTATTGTTGATTTACTTTGGGCTAAACATAAAGCACCGAAATATACTTAATTTCAGAGTTGCTGCTCTTTGTCTCTTACTTTTCTTCCAGTCATTCCCTTCTCCCATTCCTTGCTCCTTTTCTCTAACTACACAAAAATCCTATCCAATTAAAATAATTTGCTTGGCAGAATCCAGTTCCTGTTACAAAGTCTTTCTATTTAATATAAAATATCTTTAAAATGCATCATGTCTTTTTATCTTCATTATCTTTCTACTCTTCAATTTTCTAGCTTTCTAAAAGCCATTTTCATCCATGTCACTGAAGTGCCACTAAGTAGTACCCTCAATATCACTTCCCCTTTCCTTTATTGTGGATTCAGAAAATGGTCCCAGTGAATAACCAACATGTTGAACAGGCTTGAAACCTTGGAGTCATCGGCAGTCCTAATATTGTCACTAGTTTATTATACCAATTACCGCCTTACAAGTAATACAGATGACACCAAAGAGTGCCTTAAGAGAGTACAGTGAAGGGACTCTTTACAAGAAGTGGAAAGGCTTAGATGAATCAACAAGAGATGATGCTTTCAGGGAACCAGCAACTGCATGGGCCAATTATCTCTAGTTTCAGAGAGTGTACAAGATGAGTTTCGTCACACAAAACTCAATGTTGAAATCTTAATTTTCAGTACCTTAGAATACAACCAAATTTGGAGATAGTCTTTATGGAGGTAATTACATTAAAATGAGTTTTATAGAGTTATCTCTAATTCAATTTGACTGTTGACCACAGAAGAGAAATTTGGATATAAACATATACATGTGGAGGGAAGAGACTAGGGAGATGATAGATTTCTTACCTACAAGTTCAGCTTGGAACAGATGAACAGATCCTTCAGTTTTTGTCTTCACAAGTCAATCTACTGATTTTGGTCACTTGACTTTCCAGTAGGAGGCACTGTTGTTCTAGTTTTACAGGGTTCTAATTTTTTTTTTTTTTTTTTTGGGCTGGTCAGGATCTGTGTTCAGTACAGAGGGGATGCTGTATGGAGGGTTTCCTTCATACTCTCCTGGATGGGAGAGCCAGCTCAGATAAAACATTTCTCACTATCCCTCCCCCACTGGAGGCCTAATTCTACCCCATGGTACGTGAAATCCATGATCCTAGATATATCCTCTGGTTCAGCCACTGATAGCCACAACCAGCAGCAGTTAGTTCCAAAGACAAAATTCCCTGGGTTTCCAAGGAATAACTGCTAATTCACAATGATTCAATGTCTGATTATAGCACTTCCTTCATGAGACTGTAACCTCCACTTCCTTGCAAAAGATGCTCTCCGGAGCACTGGAGGCTTGGGTAGCATCTAGCCCTGGCCCTCCCTCTGTTTGGTTCACAAACTACCACTGGGGCTCTCCACCTTTGTTATGATCATAAATGTAGATCTGAACAGCCTTTCCTAATTCTGTCAACACTAGAGTGTTTATCTACTCAGTTTTGAAAATGCCAGTGTATAAATTAATCAGGTGTTCTCTGATGGGTAACAAGCCAATGTGATTTAAGGAGGATATTTCGTTGGTCTGACAGCGATATAGTGATTTCATTGGTCACTGGTTGTACTTTAAGGAGAATTTTTTCTGATGTATCTGTGCTGCCGTGTGTCCCAATACTGTTCTTTTTTTTTCTGTTTCCTATTTTTCTTCTTTCTTTCCCTGCTTTCCACCAGTATATTTGAATATAACTTCTCATCTTGGTTTATTAATGGAATTTAAAGTGCATTTCTTTGTATGCCTTTTTTAATATTTTAGATCTTACAGTATATATAGTAACATAAGTCTACTATATTTCATTATAATATTTTGTCAGCTCACACAAAATATTAGTAATTACATTATTACATATTCCTTTACTTTGCCCGTTTCAATTTATTTTCTCCATCTCTTCCCTTATTTTTTTAAACGTGTTTTTGTTGTTGTTGGATGACCAGTGGCTGCGAATCTTTGTTGCTTTGATCACACACTTTGTTGTGGTGTTCTGGAGGTTATACATTTTGTTGTGATGTCAGAAATCCCAATCAGTAGAACTGCTGAGATCGTACTCAGCAAGGAAAAGCCATGAGAGCAAAGGCTCTATCACAGAGGTAATCCAGGGCCCCACTCCCTTTTATTTTATCATTTATTTATCCTAAATATTTTCTATACTTAGAATTATAATCCTGCTTTAAAAATGAACTACAATTTAGTATATATAGAATTATAATTTTTGCTTCAACGGTTAACTATAATTTAATAATCTCAAGAGGAAAAGGAAATAGAATTATCCCTATAATTTTATTTCATTGTTCTTTCTTTAATATTCCCTTTTGTGATTTAATATTTCATACTTTATTGTTCTTTCTTCAATATTCCATTTTGTGATTTCCCTTTTAGTTCTAAGATTCCCTTTTATACTTTTTCTTTTAATTTTCTGTTTAGTTACTTAAATTGTGGGTTGTGACCCATATGGATCCCTGTAATTTTTAGTGTTCTAAGATCAGTATATTTTTTACTAATTGTGTTGTGTGAGAGACTCACAGACCTGGGACAGAGCTGCTACTGGCTCTACCTGTGCTCAGCCGCTCACAAGGTGCCCAGGAGGGATGACGGGTTCTAGCCCTGGCATGCCACCCAAACCAGACGACCCCCCCACTCCATGAGGGCCTCCATTTTCCACATCTGGACTTCCCTCTCGTCAGAACTCCACCCAGCAGACCTATCACAGCCCGGCAAGCGGCCGCACAGTTCATCAATAAATGCTGGATTTAGAGATGACTACAAGAGTATGCTACCCGCACGGCAGAGCCTGGCAAGCTACCCGTGTCATATTTGATATGCCAAATACCAGTAACAATTTTAGACCTCATTCCCATGACCTGATGGAATGGTTTGAGGCTCCTTATGTTCCTGGAGCAAGCAGATGCCCTTGGGCTCTACTAGCATGAGACAGGACATATGGAGATGTTACTGGTGCCCGCTTGAGCCAATCGATGATGAACAGGAATGCAGTGATACAGTGAATTGTGTTGTGTGTGCTTATTTTATGTTAATAGACTTTGGATCATATAAAAATTTCTTGGGCAAAAGAGAGTCACACGTGAAAAACATAAGAAGTTTTGATTCTTAAGAGTGTTCTCATGCACATGATGGCTTCCAACTGTATGTAGTGCAACCCACAATGTGTAGGAGAAGGAAGGGAGAGAGAGGGAGAAAGAAAAGAGATAAAGAACCTGCCATTTAGGCAGGCTATGGGAGGGGGAGGGAATTGGGGACATTGGTGGTGGGATATGGACACTGGTGGAGGGCGGGTGCTGGAACACTATGTGACTGAAACCTCCAAACATGAACAACGTTGTAATTGTATATCTCACGGTGGTATAATAAAGCATTTAATTTAAAAAAAAAAAGAGTGTTCTCTCGGTATCTTTCACTGTCACTGTCTTCCCCGTTCATCATCAATTTGCTCGAGGGGGCACCAGTAACATCTCCAGATGTCCTTTTCTCATGCTAGTAGAGTCAAGGGCACCTACTTGCTCCAGGAACATAAAGAGCCTCAAACCATGCCATCAGGTCATGGGAATGAGGTCTATAATTGTTACTGGTATTTGGCATATCAAATACGACACGGGTAGCTTGCCAGACTCTGCCATGCCACCTCATAAATATAAGCCCCCAAAACGTGCATTACAACAGAACCAAAGTTCACACATACTCAACTTCATGGTGGCTAGCTTAATGAATAAAATAGAGTGCCTGCTATTCTCTTGGCATCTTTAGTTGTTATATTATGAGACTCTTGATCTTATTTGTATATTACATCTGAGATTATTTATCTAAATATTTTTATGTGTTTCCTGAAGAATCTGCCATCGGTACTCATCAATACACTGGCTCGGCTCTTCACAAACTACCTGTCTGAATGCAAGGTGCCTTTCCAATGGAAAACCAGCAGGACAGTTCTACTGTTCGAGAAGGGTGACATTCACGACATTGGCAACTATTGCCCCATCTGCCTGTTGTCCATTATCTACAAGCTGTTCACTTAAGTCATCCAGAACAGAATGGGCAGAACATTAGATAAAAGTACAACCATGCGAGCAAGCTGGCTTCCGAAAAGGATTCAGCACAATCGACCATATCCACATGGTAACCAAGCTCATTGAGGTTTGTAGGGAGTTCAAGATAATGCTCTGTCTCACGTCCATTGATTTAAAGGAAGCCTTTGATTCTGTTGAGACCAAAGCGGTCATCAAGCCCCTAGCCAAACAGCCGTGTTCAAAGCATCAAGATCCTTTTGTGAGCTGTATTACAGGTACACCACCAGGATCTCACCATTCTACAAGGAAGTGATCATTGATGTCAAAAGAGGGGTTCGGCAGGGTGATACCATTTCACCAAAAATGCTTCAACGCTAACCTCAAGAACATCACGTGACAATTAGAATGGGAAGGAATGGGAGTGAAGATAGATGGTCAGTGACTACACCACCTCCGCTTCACTGATGACTCCATTCTAATAACATCAAACATTAGCCAAGCGGCACAAATGCTGGCTGACTTCAACAGAGAATGTGCAAAGATAGGTCTACAGCTGAATCTCAACAAAACTATGTTCATGAAAAATGAACTAGTTCCAGAGGCCCCATTCACTTTCAACAGAACAAACATCTGAATGCAGCGGTTATGTGTTCCTAGGTCGAGAAGTCAACATGATGAATGACCTAAAACCTAAGCTGTGCAGGAGGAAGAGAGCAGCATAGAAAGCCTTCAAAAAGCATCGAAGAAATAGCTAAAAGGACAAAGAACCTCCGGCTCTGGGCACATCTCTTTGACTCTACGGTTCTCCCTGCATTACATACGCCTCAGAGGCCTGGGCCCTATGAAAGCAGGATGAGAACACTATTCTGGTCTCCCAAAGAGGAATCGAAAGAGCTAAGCTTGGAATATCACGCTTCACTCAAGTGAGAGAACCGAATCCGGAGTTCAACCTCCATTGCCATTCCAGAGTCAGGGACACTGTCTCGATTGCCAAGGCATTGAAAATCAGATGGGCTGGACATGTAATGCGATTTGGAGACTACCGCTGGACTAGAGCCATTACCGACTGGATCCCACGGGACTTCAAAAGATCATGTGGTCGCCCACCTACAAGATGGTCAGACTTCTTAGTCAAGACCCTGAAAGAAATGGTTTGAGACTCTTTGTCTTCCTGAAGCAAGCAGATGCCATTGGACTACACTGGCACGTGATAGGGTCAAATGGAAATGTTATTGGCGCCCACTCTAGCAAATCGATGAATAACAGGATGTCAAGATATCAAGTGATCAAGTGATATTTATGCATCTATAGTACTACTATGCTCTTCTTTTCTGAACTTGTAAGAATTTCTTGTTTTATTGCTTTCTTCAGTTACAAGTCTGGTTTGCATGAGATTAAAACAAGCGGAAACGAAGGAAACTCATCACTGGTGTTCCTTATGTGGCAAGTTTTTTTTTTTTTTTTTTTGCTTTTTAGGTCACACCCAGCAATGCTCAGGGATTTCTCCTGGCTCTGGACTCAGGAATTACTCCTGGCGGTGCTCGGGGGGACCATATGGGATGCCAGGGATTGAACCCAGGCCAGCATGGGCCAGTCGGGTGCAAGGCAAAAGCCCTACCCACTGGGCTATCGCTCCGGCCCCAACAAGTGTTTTTTTAATATTTTATTATACCACCATGAGATATACAATTACATATATGTTTATGTCCAGCGTTTCAGTCATACATTGTTTCAGTACCAATCCCTCCACCAGTGCCCATTTCCCACCACCAATGTCCTCCATTCCCCTCCCTCTCCCCTAGCCTGCCTCTATGGTGAGTTTTTTATCTCTTTTCTCTTTCTCTCTCTCTTTCTCTCTTCCTTCTCTTACACACTGTAAGAGAATTGCAATAGATTGCTATTATAAGAATTTGTAATACTCACATTTAGAGGTTATCATGTGTATCTTTTTGCCTGTTTCAATACTCAGTTCTAGGCTAGTATTATCACTTACAACAATTGTTAGCACACTGTTCCATTTTCTGTCCCACCCAACCTCAGACTCCTAGGCGCTTGTAGTAGATTCCATTTTTTGGAAAGAGCTCCTGATCCATTTTTTTGTCTGACCTTGGATATTGGTATAATACACACACACATACACACACAAATATATATATACATTTATATATATATATATATATATATATATATATATATATATCTCACTTGGTCACTTGATTCACCAATTTGCTCAAGCGTGATAGGTTTCCATTTGACCCTATCACGTGCCTGTGTAGCCCAATGGCATCTGTCTATTTCGGGGATATTGAGAGCTTCAATTGTTTGTTTAGGGGTCTGATAAGGAAGTCTGACCATCTCGCAGGTGGGCGGCCACATGATCTTTTTGGCATCCCGTGGGGATCCAATCAGTAATGGCTCTAGTACAACGGTAGTCTCCAGATCACATTATATGACCAGCCCATCTGATTTTCGATGTTCTGGCAGATGAGACAGCGTCCTTGATTTTAGAATAGTGACAGAGGTCCGAACTCCAGATTCCCTCTCTGAGTGAGGCGTGATATTCCAAGCATAGCTCTTTCCGATTCCTCTTTTGGAGACCTGAATGGTATTCTCATCCCTGCTTTCGTAAGGCCCAGGTCTCTGAGGCATATGTCAATGCAGGAAGAATGGTGGAGTCAAAGAGGTGTGCCTGTAGCCGGAGGTTCTTTGTTCTTTTGACTATTGAAGGCAGTCCATGCTGCTCTTTTCCTCCTGCTCAACTCAGGTTTCAGGTCGTTCATCATGTTGACTTCTCGACCTAGGTAAACATAGCTGTTGCATTCAGAGATGTTTGTTCCATTGAGAGTGAATGGGGCCTCTGGAACTAGTTCATTTCTCATGAACATAGTTTTGTTGAGATTCAGCTGTAGACATATCCCTTCCACATTCTCGGTCAAAGTCTGCCAGCATTTGTGCCGTTTGGCTGATGTTTGGTGTTATTAGAACGATGACATCAGTGAAGTGTAGGTGGTATAGTTGCTGGCCATCTATCTTCACTCCCATTTTTTCCCATTCTAATTGTCCCACGATGATTTCGAGGGTGGCACTGAAGAGTTTTGATGAAATGGTATCACCCTGCCAACCCCACTTTTGAAGTAGATGATCACTTCCCTGTAGAATGGTGAGATTCTAGTGGTGAAACCATAATATAGTTCACAAAGGATCTTTATGTATTAGGTTTGAACACCCTGTTTGACTAGGGTTTCTATGACTGCTTCAGTCTCCACAGAATCGAAAGCTTTCTTTAAATCAATGAAAATGAGACAGAGCGGCATCTTGAATTCTCTATAGATTTCAATGAGTTTGGTTATCATATAATATATATATGTATATATATTTATGTCATGCAAATAAATAGTCATTCTAGATCTGTCTTTTTCCTTCTGGCTAATTTCACTCAACATGATCTTCTCCATGCCAATCCATTTATAGGCAAATTTCATAATTTCATTTTTTCCTAAAAAGCTGCATAGTATTCCATTGTGTAGATGTACCAAAGTTTCTCTATCCAGTCATCAATTCTTGAGCTCTCTGGTTGTTTCCCGATTCTGGCTATTGTGAATAGTGCTGCTATAAACATAAACGTGGGATTGATGCTCTAGCTGCGTGTTTTTGGCTTCTCAGGGTATATTCCCAGGAGTGGTATGGCTGGATCAAATGGGAGCTCAATTTCTAGTCTTTGGAGGAATGTTCATATTGTTTTCCAAGCAGGTTGTATTAGTCGACATTCCCACCAACAATGGATGAGAGTCCCCCTTTTCCAGCATCCTATGTGACAAGTTTTCTAGAACAGTTTACCTTTTTCTCATCACCATTCAAGTTTTTAGGTATTTATTATATGGAGCTCCCATGGTTTTTAGTTGCAGCTAGTAGAAGCAATGGGGAGGCAGTATGTCTTTATTTTCCTGAAATGAAGTCTATGTGTTATGCTTTATAGTCTTGCCATACAATTTTACACAATGGGATATTAAATACAGAAATTGTATATAACTAGAGAAACCAAGGTACTTTTTAGGGATAAGATGGGTGACATGAGGCTACAAAGTACCACAAATGCTTAGTAAATCCCTGTAAGACCCAATCAACAAAATTATTAGGAACCCCTAGCTTAATGTGTTCATTCCTGACTTAACTTATCATTCTGATCATGATGTTTGGTCACTTGTCTACAGTAACAAATATGGCTTTCCCTATGTCTACATTATCATTTAAAAGAGATGTACATTTTTTTAAAAAATTCCTGGAAAGTTTCACCCAATTGTGATTTTACCTAATACATATTCATTCATATTCATATTTTTTAAATCACAATTAAAAACTATACATCCTGAAAGAACCATGGGAGCTGTCTACACTGTCAACCAGCTGGCCACTCATCCAGGAAGACTTGATGATCTAACTTCCTCTGATGAACTTCTAGACAATATTCCCAAGAGTTCAAAATGGCGCAACATGTGAAAATGTTGGTAAGAGGCAGGCCGATTTAATATTGCTTCAACATTGAAGTCTGTTAATTGATTTTAATGTTACTTTTTTATAGGCACTTCTAGTTAGGGTTATAAATAAAAGACAGGGTTCTAAATCCTTCTCTTCCATATTTTCTCTGAATCTTTCAATAAAGTAATCAGAATCACGTGGTTTGGGTTCCTGAGAAATGGTACAGCGGCATGATTCTTTCTTCCACAAATAGAAAAAGGAAACCCTCATGTATCTATTTCTTACAATGTGAATCCCGCCACTTTGCTGTTGGTCCTGCCACCAGGGAACTATTAATTGGTAGTAGTAGTAGAAGGCAGATCATCTTTAATTTTGTGTAAGAATGTTCCTGCTAATTTTTTTGCCATTACAAGAGCACTGCTATAATTGAAAGGCAGCTACATAGATTCCCAGGTAGGGATGAGAGAAATATTGCTAATTTGCTCAGTGTCACGCCTGCTTTGTTCTTCATTAGATGGAAAGGGGAAGACAAAGCCTCTGACAGTCTGCAGGGGGCAAGAAGGATGCCTGGTTTCAGCTGTTGCCTAGGAACCCAGGAAATCCCAGAAGGCAAAGGACAGTCCTTTGCCTTGGGAAAGGCATTGAGGGAAAGCCTCAATGTAAAGTACTATCATTCCCTTTTGCAGTAAGGAGCTGTTACTCCAAATTTCTTCATTCAATCATTCTCTTATAAAATCAGTATTGATCATCAAATATGGGACAGAGACTACTCTGGGTACCTGGGTCACGTTCATGAAGGTGACAGGGCTTCTCTCTTAGATAATTACTCGCTTGAGAGAGAGACAGTTATACAGTTATCAGGTGCATTTCAGTTATTTGTAAGAACTACTAGATGGTGCCGGACTGTTTTAGACAGCAGTCAGGGTAGACTCCAAAAGGGGTGACATTTAAGCAAAGAAAGACTTGAATAAAATGAGGAAGCAAAACAATGTAAAGTTGTAGGAGCACCAATTTCATGATGAAGTACAAAGGCAAAATGTGTTTGAAATTCAGCAAAGCCAGTGCAGCATCCCTTTTACACCATGAAGCAATATCACTCCATCTCCTGGCTTCTGTCTCACCTTAGAAAGCATTGCACATCACACACATGCACACACACTTGCACACACAATCACATGGGTGCCTGTATCACATAGAAGCCGGTAACTGCTCAGGCTATATTACAATATGGCCATGCTCACCACTCACCTCTGTCCAGGTTGCAGAGATTTGATTCTCCATATGGATTCCCCTGTGTCTTCAAAACAGAAGGCAACTGTGTCTGACTACAATAATTTGAAGTTTGCTGTGCTGACACATGGTTTCAGGATGCAGTGTGTGAGCTGTGGAAGCACATAGGCTTAAAAAAAAGACAAATTAATTAACTTGTCAAATCATATTTCTCAGAAAACATGAATACAACTGATTTGTGTATAATAAAAGCTGCTTCTCAGCAGCACCAGTTGCCTATGTTCTTGTTTCTGTTCCCATTTCATTTCCTAACTCTAGCAGTGTGCACAAATTAGGGGTTGGAGTGATGGTACAGTGGGTAGGGCATTTGCCTTGCACGTAGCAAGCCTGGGTTCAATCCCCAGCAACCAAGATTGTGCCCCAAGTACTGCCAGGGAGTAATTCCTGAGTTCAGAGCAAGAAGTAATCCTTGAGCATCTCCAGGTGTGACCCAAAATGAAAACAAAAGAAACAAAAAAAAATTAGGGTGGTATTTATAAGAATTATATTTATAAGATGCAGATACCCCAGGCAGAGCAGATACCGCTCTCAGAGAACCCTACAAGCTACTGAGAATCTACCAATTGCATGGCTGAGCCTGGCAAGCTGTCCGATGCATATTCAATATGCTAAAACCAGTAATAAAAAGTGTATCTTCCTGACCCTAAAAGAGGCCCTTAATACAGCAGCACTAAGAAGGGACGAACAAGGGAGTACCTGATAAAATTTCAGGGCCAAATTAGGCTGCCAAAACGAAGAAGGACTAAAATGACTGTCTGTACTTTCAATGCACGTATGCTGGCATCGGAAGCATATACTGAGGACCTGATGGTAAGCACAAAGATCAATATGACATCATTGGTCTGATTGGAGACGAGGAGGTGTCAATCGCATCATGCCGTTTTTGACACCAGAGAAGAACTCTTCCAAGGAACATGCGGCGAAAGAGGCATCAGTAGCATAGGTGTCCTTGTCAACACGAACGTGGCCATGAGCATTGATTCATTTGAATGCCTAACAAACCGTGCGGAGGATTACACTTGAATAGATGTGGCCCACTACCAGCAATTTCTATCTTCATTGTCTACGCACCAACATCCACATAGAAGAAGATGAAATTGAGAAATTCTACATGGAACTGGAGGAGTTTTATAAAAGATCACACCTTCTACAAGATCATAGTTGGTGATTTTAATGTCAAGATAGGACCGAGAAGATCGGCTGAAGAACTCCACATTGGAACCCATGGCCTAGAATGGAACAAACAAGGTGAGAGACTATCTGAGTTCATCATGTCCACAAGACCATTCATGGGAACTCACAGTTCCAGAAGGCTGAAGCGAAACGTTGGACATGGGAATCTCCTGGTGGACAGTTCCACAATGAAATTGACCACATCATTTTCAATCGAAAGGTTTTGCCTGACCAATGTCGCTGTCGTCCCAAAATTCCAAACAGGATCGGACCACCGTCTCCTTCGTGCAAAATTTTACTTCATGCAAGGGGGAGAAAAGGCTGCAAAGTTTAAGAAGAGAACTCCCAGAACGACTACCAACTGGGAACTCTTTGGCACCATTGCAGCAACATGGGAAGATACCATCATTGACGACAAAGATGAAGAATACAAACAACTGATTCAGCACCTCCATGATTGTGTGAAGAATGCCAAGAGAGAGAAAACCACAAAAGGACGCCTGTCTTCAAAAACTCTTGAGCTCATTCGCCAACGTGGCAAGGCGCGAGCCTCAGGTGACCAAATGCTAACGTCCAAGCTCAGAAATCAGTGAAGAGAAGTGATAAAGGAAGACCTCAAAGAGAGAAAAGCAGACACCCATTCAGAAAGGCAATGGAGAAGATTATCCATGATTTCTACTCAGATCTCTTTGATAGCCACGTCCACCTGCCCACATACCAAATTCCACAGGATGGATATGTCGTTCCCAACGTTCTCCCTTCTGAAATCCAACATGCCATTTCATTGGTAAAAGAAGGGAACAGCACCAGGCCCAGATAAAGTCAGACCCGAACACCTGAAGAATCTGCCATCAGTACTCATCAATACACTGGCTCGGCTCTACACAATACCTGTCTGACTGCAAGGTGCCCTACCAATGGAAAACCAGCAGGGCACTTCTCCTGTTCAAGAAGAGAGACATTCACAACATTGGCAACTATCGCCCCATCCACCTGTTGTCTGTTATCTACAAGCTGTTCACTCTGAGTCATCCTGAACAGGATTGGCAGAACATTAGATGAAGGACAACCATGCGAGCAAGCAGGCTTCCCCAAAAGGATTCAGCACAATTGACCATATCCACATGGTAACCAAGCTCATTGAGGTTTGTAGGGAGTTCAGGATGCCACTCTTCTCACGTTCACTGATTTAAAGAAAGTCTTTGATTCTGCAGAGACCAAAGCGGTTATCAAAGCCCTAGCCAAACAGGGTGTTCAAACCCAATACATAAAGATCCTTTGTGAGCTCTATTACGGATTCACCACCAGGATCTCACCATTCTACAAGGGAAATGATCATTGATGTTAAAAGAGGGGTTCGGCAGGGTGATACCATTTCACCAAAACTCTTCAGTGCCACCCTCGAGGACATCATGCGACAATTAGAATGAGAAGGAATGGGAGTGAAGATAGACAGTCGGCAACTACACCACCTCCGGTTTGCTGATGACATCGTTCTAATAACACCAAACATTAGCCAAGCGGCACAAATGCTGGCTGACTTTGACCAAGAATGTGGAAAGATAGGTCTACAACTGAACCTCAACAAAACTATGTTCATGAGAAATGAACTAGTTCCAGAGGCCCCATTCACATTCAATGGAACAAAAATCTCTGAATGCAGCAGTTATGTCTACCTAGGTCGAGGGTGTCAACATGATGAATGACCTAAAACCTGAGCTGCCCAGGAGGAAGAGAGCGGCATGGATTGCCTTCAAAAGCATGGAAGAAATAGCGAAAAAGACAAAGAACCTCCGGCTCCGGGCACATCTCTTTGGCTCCACTGTTCTCCCCACATTAACATATGTCTCAGAGACCTGGGCCCTATGAAAGCAGGATGAGAATGCTATCCCGGTCACCCAAAGGGGAATTGAAAGAGCTATGCTTGGAATATCACGCCTCACTCAAGTGAGAGAAGGAATCTGGAGTTCTTACCTCAGTCGCTGTTCCAGAATCAGGGATGCTGTCTCATTTGCCAAGGCATCTAAAATCAGATGGGCTGGACATGTAATGTGATTTGGAGATGACTGCTGGACTAGAGCTGTTACTGACTGGTTCCCAAGGGACGTCAAAGATACGTGGTCGCCCACCTACAAGATGGTCAGACTTCTTCATCAAGACCTTGCATGAATGGTTTGAGGCTCTTTGTATTCCTGGAGCAAGCAGATGCCATTTGACAGCACTGGAATGTGACAGGGACAAATGGAAACGTTATTGGTGCCCACTCGGCAAATCAACAGATAACGGGATATCAAGTGATACATATATATGTATATATACACATATATATATGCATATATAGCCAAACATATATACATATTTATAATAGAATGGAATACTATAACAATAAAAATGAAATTAATGTTCTGCACTGGGGCCACTGGGAAGGATGGGAGAGGCAGTAGTAGCCTTAGGTGCAGTGGGGGTGGGGGATGGGGCAGTCCTTTTTTGCTTCCTGGTGGGTAATAGGTGATTTTTTTCTTTCTCCCTAAAAGGTGATAGGCGAAATTAAGTTTGGGGACCTTTGCTTTGGATTTTAAAGTAGTTGCCAATAAAATTAGCACCTTTAAGACTGTTGACTGTCACAGGAAGGCTTTCTAAAAATGACTTGAGTATGAATTAGTTCACCTCTAAGCATCACACATTCCTATACTTGTCCACAAGGTTGGATTGGTGGTGGAAAGAATAACTAATAAGGGAAAAGTTCAGGTCAAAATGGTCATGTTTAGAAGATACCTCAAAATACAACCATGGAGATGTTACTGGTGCCTGCTGGATGAAATAAATGCACAATGGAAGACAAGTGATACAAATGATTATGATGATTGAAGTACATTAAAGCCCAAGCACAATATTCCATTCTGAGCTTGTATACATAACTACACTGGTAAAAATACCTATGTAACTGATCCATCATCCCAGCCATTCTTCAATCAGTCTTTAACATGTTTTACACTAATTTTACTTCTCTCCATGTTCTAGAAGATGAGGTACACTTACTTGAACGAATGAAAACAAAACTGAAGCAATTATATGGAAAGGATACGTGGAATAAAAATCTTTTTGCATTTTATATATTTTATCTTTGCCATATCAGATCCCAAAAGAAGGAACCCCCCCACACTAAAGGTGATATCACCTTCCTTTAATGAATGGTTCTCTGATCTGTGAAAGCTATAAAATAAGAAAAAAGATTTTGGATATATTCATCAACATTTTTTTCTAGTAGAAGACCAAATGTTGATTTAAAGGTTTCTTTCCTGCCTGTTTTATTTCTACCATGTTAAAGCACCATTGAAAATATATCTGGTGTCTTGGGTAAGAAAAATAGAACAAAGTCTTTTAGAAGCTAAAAATATTCCCAGGAATTAGCAGTGAGGAAATGTCATAGAATTAGTAAAATGGTCTTTGTAGTTTTGGTATTAGTATCCTTAAAAACTGATGGTGCTGAGAGGAGCATTTAAATAGTAAAAAATGGCAAAACTTCAGGGATTCCAAGAACTAGCCAGAAAGTGTGATAATTATTGGCTAAGGTAATCGATGGTCCCAGCACTTTGAAAGTAAGCTAACTGAAGGAACAGAGACAATGTTCCCATTTTCCTATGGGTGAGGGTAATGTAAATTAGTGGTTTGGAAAATAAATAACAGAACATTGATTTAACAATATATGGCTTAATGTTTATATATCCTTAGAAATTAAGAATCTTATTTATTCTTAAAACATACACTGAAAACAGTTCCTACAAATAAATATGCAATATATTCTCTGAATTTTTTGGATAAATTTTCTTATATTTATTTTCCTGCTTCTTATCCTTTATTACAATGACATTTTTGGTCCTTTCCACTTTTGAGTGATGATGTGAAGATATAATTCTATTAATAATGATAATATGTAATATATCAGCCTAGAGTTTTACATGCTTCTTGCTTCCTTAGGTTATTGACTGCCCATTAAAATGTGTACATCTGCTCATTCAATATGCATTGAAGATTTATTAACTGAAGATTTATTAACTGTTTGACTTCTGAATTGATAGACTGATCTCTTTTTAGGGATGAAATGCATGAAATATTTGATGTTTTCAATGACTAATAATTGACAAACATGGATATTTGAGGTTACACCAAAATCTGGGGATTGCGCTCTTTCTTCAGTCATGTCAGAGTTCCGTGAAGAAAGAAATTCCTACACTCAAAGTTAGGTCTATCACTCACCTTTGACACAGTAGACAGTGATATATTGTTAGATGTTCTAGAAACGTGAGTCAGAATTCAGAGACAGTATTAAATTGGTTTGAAATGTAATTATCTTTTTCAGCAGACACAGTCTACTATACTGGGTAGCAGCTCATCAGAAACAGTTACTGTAAAATGTGTGGTCCCTCGGGCTTTCTTCTTGTCCTTTATTTTTCATATTTATGCGCTTATCATGGCAGTGTCATTAATAGATCTGGATTTGATTGTCATATCTATGTCTGTATGATTCAGATTTGTTAACTTCCTCTTGTAGAATCAAGTATATGAGTTCCCAACCTCCTTTCTGCTTTATTAAAACTTGCAATTGAATGATAGGAATAGTTTCTTCAAAGTATGTTCATAAGAACACATTCAGACTGGCCTATGTCAATTATTTTATGGATTTTTATCTACATTGCATTCTCCTACAGTTATATTTTTATAGCTTACTTTGAAAATATATGTGTTAGAGTGGATTATCCTGCCTTATTTTAGAATTTTCATATAGCATAGGGATTTAACAAATATGTCATTCATTGTATTATTCATGGAAATTATACATTACTATTTCTTTACTCCTCAACATCTGATATTTTTTGAATCAAATGAAAGTTATGTAAATCCAGTGGGACCATAGAATTCTATCACATTATAATAGAGTCACTAATAGAAATGTCCCTACAGCAAATTTTATCATTCTCAAGGTTTGAAGTGATTACAAAAGTGTGATGGAGAATGTAATGTGTTTTTAAACACATAACCTCAGTTAAATTCTATGGTAGATTTATTTGACCTATAAGATCAAGTTTCAACTTTTTGGAAATCATCTTCCAATCCCCTCATAGGCCTTCCAGCTTTATTTTTAATCTTTTACTTGTTTATATGAAGTGTGCACATTTTACATCAAGGTGTATTATTAATTTAAATACAGGCAATTCAGACATTTCCAGATTCTGAATTATGCATCAACTTTGAGCCCCTCTTAAAATGTGATGTTAAGTAATTACCTTACTTTGATCATATTTCTGAGGCCATAATTATCAGAGTATGAGACATTCTTTAATTCTAAAGAAAGATGATTTGTGATCTCTGTAGCATATGTTAAGAGACAGGAGGTCAGTTTTAAGAACATCTAATCAACCCATCTTCCTGGTGGTGCTCAGGGCCAACATGGGGTACAAGGGGATAGAACCTGGGCGAGCCATTTGCAAGGAAAACACCCTAGTCGCTAAACTACCTCTCCAGTGCCCCTGAAGAAAATGATTTTTAAATTGAGTGATCCGTAGTTAAGCTATGTTAATCACTTGAAGGTAGAGATGATGATTTGGTCAAAGGAGGAGATAGATAAATGAAACAATTTTAGTACTGCTAAAGCTAAAGTTGAAGGCATGGGGCCGGAGTGATAGCACAGCGTGTAGGGTGTTTGCCTTGCACGCAGCTGTTTCGGTTCGATCCCGGCTTCCCATATGGTCCCCTTAGTACCGCCAGGAGTAATTCCTGAGTGCAGAGCCAGGAGTAACCCCTGAGCATTGCCAGGTGTGACCAAAAAAGCAAAAAAATAAAAGTTGAAGGCATAAATTAAAAATAAACAGCAGAGAAGGAGGTAAATCCTTATATGAAAGAACTTGTGTTTACTAAATATCCTTTCACTCTCTTTTGGTAACAAAATACCTACTTTGTAGCTGGTCATAGAAACTCCTACAATAAATATTCCATTTCCAACCTCTTTCCTAAACTAGACATTACTCCTGTTTATCTAGGGTAATGCTGAATGAGGAAGTGAGACCCATTATTCTGTGTTTTAAGGAGTGGCGATTTATAAGAGAAAAACAACAGTGTAGAAAGATCTTGAGTTCTTTAATGACACTAGAGATTGTGCTTCCATTCAAATCTCAAACTTTCCTTCACAGTGTCATGTTAGAAAACAAGCTTCTATTCAACTTAAGTCACTCTACACAGGGTTTTGTCACTGAAAATGTATCTCTGGACACACAATAAAAACATAATAGCAAGTCATCTCTATTAAAACACCATGGTAAAGTTTTTAACATCATTGTGTGGGAAACACTTTTATTTATTGTTTGTGTATAAAAGACCAATACTAAAACCTGAATCAAGAAATGATTGTTTGCAGCTGGAGTGACAGTTCAGTGGGAGGGTGGCTGACCTGGGTTCAACCTCTGGCATCCTATATGCCAGGAATTACCCTGAGCATGGCCAGGGAGTAATTCCTGAGTGCAAAGTCAGGATTAACTCCTGAGCATTGCTGGGTGTGACCCAAAAAGCAACAATAAACAAACAAACAAATAAATAAATAAAACGAAATGATTGTTCTCAGCAAAATGATCGGGTTCAAATAGACAAGCACTGTAAGGTATGTGAACAGTCACAGATAATTAGTGATTACTATATGATTTTGACCTCTGTAAATAAGAAAATTAAAACTATTTGATACAATAGAAAATATGACTATTCTCATTTACATATATGTGTTTCCAACTCTGGAATCTAAAGCATATTACATTAGATTTTGTTTTATACTTGTATCTTGTTTTAGTAATAATCATGTCTCACCTGTCATTAATACACATGTAAATTTTTCCCTTTACACATTATATACACATTGGTTTACAAAGTTTTTCATCATGATTTGTTATAAGCATTCAATATTCCAACACCATCTCACTGTTGCAGGACTCTTCTAAGAGCCTCTGCATCTGCTTTGGATTGCCTCCTGCAAATCACTTCATAGATAAGAGGGTAGTCTAAATGTGGCAGTTTATCTGACCATGTATTCTGTACTAGCTGGTATAAATATTCTCTCATGCTACCACAATCATTGTGGGACTAGCTAGATCTTACCAGCATATTTGCCTGGCCATGTTGGATCTCTAAGTAATTAGACCAGATAGAAATGCTGTTTGCCTCCAAGCAAGCAAGCATAGCTCCCTGATAACTCAAAGGCAACTAAAATACAAAACTATCGTGAAGTAGAAGAGACTTGTGAAGACTTGGAGAAATATTTAACTAGATTTAGTATTAGTCTTTGGTGCAGAGACATGCCATCTCAGAAACCTCCTTCTCTACACTATAAAGGCATTTCCAGGCAGATCTTGGCTCAAAACATTAGCATATAATAGAGCCTAGGTGAGGTGCTGGGATAAATTACCTGAGGGCATTTAACCCTTCCTGCTTCCCATAATATTGGGAGGTTCTGAGTTTCAGGGGTAAAAAACCAGCCTGCTTCCTCTCTCTCTCTCTCTCTCTCTCTCTCTCTCTCTCTCTCTCTCTCTCTCTCTCTCTCTCTCTCTCTTTGTGAGCTGGCACCCTTCTTGGGAATCTTGTCTTTTTCTCCTTTTTTCAGGGCCTTAACATGTGGTGGCCCCCATCTTGGCCTACACGTGTCTGGGGTTCTAGCTGGGAATCCTAAGCTCAGGGTTTTTCCTATTGTTGACTTGTATGCCTGAACCTGTGATAAGTAAAGCCTTTTAAAACTGCATCAGATTCCTGAGTCTTCATTCATTCCCCGCCAGCTTCGGAGGTAAAAGGGAACTTGCTTCCCGGCAGTGTTGGGGGACCCCAGCGGCGTTCCCCAACATCCCACCATCATAATACCTTCCCTCCACCATTGTCTCCAATTTTCCCTACCACACTTTAAACCTGCCCCCATAGCAGGCCCTCAATAATTTTTATATTAATTATCAATAATTTGCGAAGAGAATGATCAAAAAGTTTTTTAGAAGAAAGTGAATGAAAATTATTATATCTAACCATGGAGACATTAAGTCAATAAGATTTTAAGATGTTACAGATTAAGCTTTCTGGGTTTGTTTTGTTAATCAAGATTGGCGGCCTTCTGTGTTAATTCCCATCCAATCTGGTGTACTACTACTGACTTAGCAGTTTTGTAGAGTTTGAGATGTCACTCTATGAAGTCCAGAATTTTTAAAGGATTGTTACAGTTGGAGATAAATTTTTGACTGGGTTGCAGCTTTTGGGCGTGTGCATGACTGCTGGGGCTTCAGGAAGTGCAGGGAGGCAGGGAGGTAGCCCATCATAACTCGGAAAGCCTTGGAGTTGTCACAAAACCAGTATACATAAAATTTTCAGCAGATTAATTTCTGGGTGAGGGTTGGCCTGAGGCAGTGGAGTCCAGCTGGTTGCATGACGGTGATTGTGAAGTGTGGAAACTTTAAGCTGCCAGGGCTCTGTTTGGCAGGGCACTGAGCTGACCTGCCTCTCCCACAACTGGAGCCCCAGATGACTCAGACATGGACAGGTGTCTTGAAAAGTCTTCTTGGACTTGTTGATGTCTTTTGAGATTTATTTTGATTTGATTTATTTTAAACTAAGTAACATAAATAGTGGCTCTTTATAATGCAGAAAGGATAATCTGATCATAAATGTGAGATGTTTATAAACTGTTCCAGGACATAAGAATAGAAGCACAATAAGTACCTAAACATTGACATTCACATTCAAATTTGGGAAATGCATTTTCATTCCGTGGGGGTGGTGGTGGAGGGATGTTACCTCTAGTGATGACTAGGAGTTTATGTACTCAGGCATTAGTCCGAAGACCACATGGGGTGCCAGTGATCTAACTTGGTTGTCTGCTTGCAAGGCTCTACCCGGTGTACTCTCTCCACCACATATTTCCATTTGAAAAGTAATTTTTATCCAACTAAAAATAGCGTTAGAGTGAGCCAAATTAGAGTCATTTGATTTTTAGCACATTACTGAGAAAAAATTGCAGTGTTAAAGTAAAATAAAAGCATTTATATTATCATTTAGAAATAAATTCTAACAAAATTCTTTCTGTGAGCTGAATAGCATTTGACCTATGTGACTGAGAAAAGTAATCATCAGAACTTGGTGACTCAATCTTCATGATGGGCTTAAATGTCTTTTTAGTTGTTATTTAATTACTGTTATATGACTGAGAAAGGCCTTCTTTCCAAATAAAAATTATGTGTGCATGAGAGAGAGAGAGAGAGGAGAGAGAAAGAGCAAACTGAGTATTTTCCTTTCTGCCTGGGAAGATCATACTCCATCATTAGTATTTACATAGCACTTTCTTCCACAGAATTCTAAGAGTGGTCGGATTCTGTTTTAAAGTCATCGGTAAGACAGTTTGTTTCTCCATGAACATACTGAAATTATGCACTGGGCAAATTAGTGAATTTTACCGAATATGTCTCAAGGATAAATATAGTAATTTTCACAGCAAATGTTTTCCATCTCTCAGAAATCTATGTTTGTCATGAAATGACAAGTTTTTTTTTGAGGTTGGTGATGGGGTAGTTATCTTTGCAAACTGATATTTGAATTTTATTAAATAACAAGGCAAACCTGAAAAATATTTTATGTTTAATGGTAGTTCTTAAGTATGATCTTGTGGTAGAAAACAAATGGAAAAAAAATTTAACACATTTACTGAAGAAACAGATTTTCTTTTCCCGCTCCATAGTAATCATTACAAACCATAACTTAAATTTTTTAAATGAAAAATATCTCATTTCAGAAAGTTCATGTGAAATTATACAAACAAGTAAGCCTTTTAATGTTGTAACTGAGAACTAGTGTGCTTTTATAACGTGATTACTACAAGTTTTCTGTTTAGTAATGCCCAAAAAAAAAGGATTAAATATGAATTGATTTTGAGTGTAAATTGGGATGAAATATTTCATTTTTGTATCTCTACTGCTATATATTTTTATGAAAATGAAATGAAAACTAGTTGGAGAAGTATTTAAGATTTTCTATATCTAAAATTATGTAATTGTACATTCAAAGTTTATAAATGACCTAAATAATTTCTCTTTCTTACCAGCTAGTTCTCTGAATAGAAGTTTGGTCTAGTCATTAGAATCACAGTGAAGGTTAATGTTGAGGGAAGCTAATATACTAATTATATGATATAACACTACAGAATGTGAGCTGAAAACAATAGCTGAAAAGGTTTTCATAATTATTTTGCTAAATTATCTTTCTGGTGGAAAATAAACAACACAACAATGTTGAACTGTTCTGCAAATTGTACCCCAATCAAATTAAAGTGGGAAAGCTTTCATTTTCTTTTCATCTTTTGCTCCTATGAATTTCTTCTATTTTGTTTGAGTGATTTTAAGAAATCACTTTTAAGAAACGTCAAGTGATCAAGCGATTTTAAGAAAATGCTTTGACAATTAAATGCTGGTCGAAGTAACCTGCTCGTTTTTCACTTTACCCATTTCTCCTATTTATGTGACACGTTACGCACCAGCAACTTCCCTTGTAGCAGTCTTGATTTATGCCAAAGTCATATGTATTTTAGTGTTAAGTTATTTAATTTTTGCTATCATACTATAATTAATATTTTAGTCAATCTCTAACTGAAAGTTCAGTTAATGTAGAAAGAGAAGGAAAGACCAGCATTTACTTTATTATGAAATTGCAATGCTGTCAATCAGAACTAGTATATAAATCAGGCTGTCCTATTATTTCCTTGTGCTAACAGAGATTTAATTGATCAGAATGTCTTCTTAAGTTGTGACAGTTTTTTATCTATTTGTAACAGTAAATCTGCTTTATGAATTATAGAGAAGACTATAACACCACATTATGTCCTCATCATCAGCATTATTTTTATATAAGGCAATAATAAAGCAACTGACCACAGAGACATGATTACACATTGTCTCCTGCAGATCTGCCACCAATGTTTTAACTATCTCTGGTAAAACTGATGCTACCTATGTAAACGAAATTGATTATGATTGACAAAATTATACAATAGTTTCAATAATTTATAAGCTAATTCATTATTTTCTCAGAAATTGACAGAATTTTGCATTTGCACCAAGAGGATGTTAGAAATTCTGCATAACCCAGATTTATTTTCTGTGTATTGCAAAACGCAGAATGTTCCCTTTAATAATCTGAAATTTTAATAAGGGTCTAAGCAATAGTTGAAAAACTAGGTGAACTTGTATTTAAATTAGGTCTTTGAGAGCTTGGAGATTCTAACTTGGTGAACTCTAATTAAATCCCATAAGGCCACCAGGTCTGCCTCCCTAGTTCTTGATGGTGAAAGCAAGGTCTTCAAAGAGTCCCTTGACGGTCTACAAGCAGTAGGGGGAAAATCTTGCCATCCTTCACTACAGTGTTTTATAAAGCTAGAATTCCAGAAGGAGTATCAGAAAAGGGGAACAATGGAGACTGAAACCTGAGAACTAGTAAAGTAAGGAAAGCAGGGAAAAAGAGTTTGCAAAGAGCAGTAATTCAAGTGATGCATTGCTATTGGATACTGCGGTATAGATGTAGATCAAGATAAAGGAGCAAATAAGATTTACTTGTGCTTCTAAGAACAAAGCAAATCTTACCTAGTACATTTTGAAATTAGTGTTTCTAGAAGGAAGGGGTCAAATACAAACTTGTGATTTGTATAAGTTGTGACATTACCGTTCCTGTTCCCCCAGGACAAATTTTCTTTATAAATATATAGCATTCTTTTCCTTACCAAGTATATTTCAGTGCACAGTGATATGGATACGTTTAGATGAATTTTACTATATGTGAGCAAGTTGGTATTGAATCTGCTTTTTTTCAAAGAGAAAATTTTAAAAGATCATCAAAATTTAAACTTAAATGTGTCTTTACAAATATGAAACAATGAGCCATTGAAGGGGTGTTCCTTTCTAATTTTCTCAAGAAACTGAAAGTACAGGTACTTTCTCATATTAAAATACATTCAAAACTCATTTTTAATGTAAAAGTCACGGATGAATATTTTTACTAATTATGTAGACTGCCTCTACTCCATCTGAAAAGAGATTTAAGTATCAAACCTTTTAGAGAATTATCTTGCACACACCTCCAGTCCCACTAATTAATGTCTACACTCAAGTATTTCAGTTTGGTTGCTCTTGTATGAATCAGCCCTCCCCATACATAATTGCCTGTTGCTTTTCAATGTTTGTCCTTTACATTCTTGATTCACCAGTCCTAGTGACATTTGACTAGATTAGGAGAGCAAAAAAGACTTCAATACTGACAAATACTCACTAGTGGATATCTGAGAAAAATCAGCAAGAGATAATTCAAGAAGAGAGGCACCCTGCTTGGTTCTCACGAATCTATTCCTGTGTCATGGCCATGTGAATCTGTATTTTTTCATATTTCACTGATGTGTGATGTACTCGTGTTCTCCATCCTGACCAGGTGCTCTACAAAGTAGGAGTGATGTAGCGAAACTTAGAGTTTATACTTTTGTAGTTTGCTCTACTTTTTATTTCAAAAGGCTTTTAAAGTCCTATGAATGCTATTTAGATCACTTGTGTGTCTAGATGGAAATACTGATTCTTGATGCTTGAATAAACCCCTAACCCCAAAGTCATATGGAGCTACTGGGTGCTAGCTTTGTTCTTAAGTATAAGTTCCCAAAAGTTTTATTTACTTTTTGAACTCTTTACAAGGATAAAAGTGTGATAGTGCCTTTGTGTCCTACTACTTAAGTGGCTTTATCTTTTCTTGGGGGATGAAAGTAACAAGAAAAATATAGAGGAGGTTATGGTTTGTTCTCTGATCAAAAGGGTCATTTATTGATGTGCTACTTAAAAAGGAAAAGATCTGTTTGGGGAAAATGCCATTGTACTACCCGGAGTTTGAACTCTCCTTCTTTCATTATCGGTTAGAGCATGATGAGTCTTCATTTTTCTTTCTATAGAAGCAAACTGACAAAGTAAGAAATCTCTCTAAGAGCATACAATTATTGTATTAAACACATAAAATTAAACATATATTATTTGAAATGCTGACCATTTTTATTAGTTTTATGTAGAGATATTGCAAGTGATTGATGCGACTTGAACAGATAATTAGTATTTTACTTTAAATGTAAAATTTAATTTTTTCTCTCCTTGTTTTTTTAAAATCTAAAAATTCACTTGAATATTCTATAGATGGTTACTTCTATAGAATATAAAAACTATAGAAATAAACTGGAAGCATTCAGAAAATGAAGTTTTAGTTCAACTGCAGACCCATTATATTAACTTGAACAAGTTAATTCTTCCTATATTTGTTTTATTTTTTTGCTTTTTTTTTGGGGGGTCACACCCAGCAATGCTCAGGGGTTTCTCTGGCTCTGCACTCAGGAATCACTCCTGGTAGTGCTAGGGGACCATATGGGATGCCTGGGATCGAACCCCTTACGCACGGGCCGTCCATGTGCAAGGAAAACGCCCCTACCTGCTGGACTATCGCTCCGGCCCATATATTTGTTTTCTTTTGAGAAACTTCTAATTAAGAAAATAAAGAATTGGAAATATTGAATATTGATATATTGGGAGACATAGAGTGTCTACAAAAGAAGTTATTTGGAAGAAATTATGAAATTTACCTGCAAATGGATGGACATGGAACTATCATGCTGAGAAATTAATCAGAAGGAAAAGGACAGATATAGAATGACTTCATTCATTAATAGGATATAAATAGAAACCAGTATTTTACTAAGTGTGGGAAATGGTAACAGCAGACCAAAACTCACCATTGAATATACACTAAGAGACTTAAGTGATAAACTCTAAATATCTGCAGGGCTAGCCACAATGTGTAAAAAGAAGAGGGAGAGAGATGCAGAGACAGAGAGAGAGAGACAAAGAGAGAAAGAGAAGAAATGGGGGCACCTCTATTGAGGCAGCCTGAGGGTGGGCGGGAGGAGGTGGGGGTACATTGGTGGTGGAAATGGGGCACTGGTGGAGGGATGGGTGCTGGAATACTGTATTACCAGGAACCAATTATGAACACCTTTGTACTTGTATGTCTCACGGTGGTATAATAAAAAAAAGTTATTTGGATTTATTTTCATAAAATTGTACCCAAACATTTTGGCATTAGTGTAAGAAATACAAGAGATATATCTAGATAGACAAATGGAGAAATGGATGGATAGAAACATGCATATTTCTGAGCACATATATTTACAATAGTATTTCATACACTCTGTTGCATATATATTGAGTAACTTCATGCAGTTGCACTTTCTCAACCTTTCTTCTTCGAAATGATATTTCATACACCATTGATAGTCCTATTCATTGGGAGAAAAATTGGTCTCCTGAAATAAATGTACATTAGTAGATTTACAATAAAAAATTAGGAAATATAAATCTCTCAGAAATGTAAAAATAGATCAGAGCTTCCAAAATGTATTTGCTCTTATTATAATTAATGTAAAACTTTTACTTAAAATTTCATCATCAGTCCAGTGCAATAGTGCAACAGGTAGGGTACTTGTGTTTCATGCAGTGAACCTGGGTGTGATTCCTGACACCCTATATGGTCCCCTGAGCCCACGAGGAGTGATCACTGAGTGCAGAACTTAGGAGTAAGTCCTAAGCACTGCCAGGTATGATTCCCAAACAAAGCAATTCCATGTGGTCATGTATTATTTTATTTTTATTTTTATTTTAGCCATGTATTAGATCACGATCTTCCCATTGATCATCTATTTGCTAGAGCGGGCACCAGTAATATCTCCATATGTCCTGTCTCATGCCAGTAGAGCCAGGGGCATCGGCTTGCTACAGGAACATAAAGAGCCTCAAACCATTATATTAGGTCATGGGAATGACCTAATGTAATTGTTACTGGAATTTGGCATATCAAATACAACACGAGAAGCTTGCCAGGCTTGCCGAGCGGGAGACAAACTCTTTTAAACACCTCCAAATAAAGCATTTATTGATGAGCCATGCGGCCGCAAGCGGCCACACGAGCCGGGCTGTGATGGGCTGATCTGCTGGGTGGAGTTCTGACGAGAGGGAAGTCCAAATGTGGAAAATGGCGGCACCCGTGGAGTGAGGGTGGTGGTCTGACTTGTTGTGAGGCTCTGCCGAGGTATTGGCCCAGGGCCAGAACCCGCCATGCCTCCCGACTGCCTCATGAACTGCTGTGCACAGGGAGAGCAAGGGAACAGCTCTGCCCCATGTCTGAGAGACATGGTCATGTATTATTTTATTTTTATTTTTATTTTAGCCATGTATTATTTTATTTTATTTTATTTTATTTTTTTTAAGTATTTTAGCTTTGGGGCCACATCTAGTGGTCCCTGACTCTATGCTCAGGAAACATCCCTGGTAAGCTCAGGGACCCTATGAAGTGTCAGGGGATCGCCCAGGTCAACTGTGTGGAAAGTGCCTACCTACTACACTCTCTCTCTCTAACCCCTCCAGAATATGGCAGTTCTTACAAGCATTGTACATTTTCCTTGATAGTTCCCTAGAAAGATAATTTCACTGATGTCGTCAGGGTAAATCAAGAGTCATATGTAAACCTAAAACAGGAGTATTAAGGGTTTATGGCATTCAAAAAAGGAAAAAGTACGTGAAATAAACAAAACTCTGTGTTTTGTCTACTACTTCACAATAAGCCAAAAAAGTAGTTATGCAATTTCACACACAGCATACATAATATATTCTTGGATAGTTTCATGGAATACATATGTTATGCTGCAGAGAAGAAGACATTTATTTTCTTGACTCTCCCTACTGCTCTTTTCCATTGGTCAGCTTTCATCATTAAGCATTAATTCTCCATTAATATCAACTTATATCACCCAGTTTTATAGTAGACCAATAACTTTGAATATAGACCTTGATATGTAAAATGCTCTATTCTGAGATGAACTATTTCACTCTAAACTAAAAGCAGAGGTAAAGAAATCAACTCCAAACAGGCAACTGTGTGCTTATTGGGGTGTACGTGAGCTCCCGAGAACGATGGGTTAAGCCCCAGTGGCAGCAGAATGCTTCAGAAGACAGGAAGTACAGGTGATATGAAAAGATAACACCACTTTTCTTTATATTTTCACTTGATAATGTGTGACTTCAGAATAAGTTTTCCCTAAGGACTAGGCTAACATCAGGTCCAAGAGACCCTCATGCCAAACTGAATAGCCTTGAAGTTTCTCTGAGATCATTTATTTGCTTACTTTTTTCTTCCCTATTTCTTCCCAGTGTCTTTGCTAATAAATACACAAATAAGCTAGCCATTAATATGACAAAGCCCGACTTTTTTGAAACTCTCCAGCACCTGTTTCTAGGCCTCTTCTTTCTCTGACTTGTCCTCCACACTTCCCTTCTACATTCCCAAAGTTGACTCCTTTTGCCCTTGCTACTCTCTTGTCCTTGTCTCATAGACCTTGTCTCATCAGCTTCTCTCCAGGCTAAATCTGGAAGACTCTTAAGGCATCATTATTATACCTCTAGTGCTGCTAGAAAGTTTACCAGTTGACTAAGAACGTGATGCAGGATTCTTTCACAATAGCTTGTATTGTTATCTCTGTCACTTGGGGAAGTGATTTCACTGCTGAGACCTAATTGTTAATGTTAAAAAAAGATAGAGAGAGAACATTAAGAATTCTTTCTTCTTGAGGTTTCTAAGATATGAGAGCTGATATTTTGTTTAATACACGTGATACAAAACAGTGCCTCATATATCCCTTTCTATTACCTTTTTTCTCCTTTCTTAAAGAACATTTCTAATTTTTCAGGAACCTATACTTGTTAGATTCACACTTCAGCAGTCCTAATGACCAAATGGGTTGGGAATTTCTATGTTTTATCCTGTCTGCTAGTCCAGACAGGCCTTTGTAGACCAGAGAATTCCCTTACCATTTTCACATTCAGAAATGCAAACTACTGAGCACATTTTGCTTTCCCTGAGGGAGAGGTTCAGGTAACATCCGAGGATGTTGAAATAACACCACACCCACCACTTTCCAGAGAAGCTAATTTAAAACCACTCACAATCTGGGAGAATCTGTCTCAATATCTACTTGTAAGATCCTACAGCTAACTGTTCACTGAAAGGTTTCCTGAGAATAGGATTTTATCCAAGAAATGTGACAGTGGTAACTTCGAATGAGGCTACCGAGATCTAATTAAAAAGGTGATTTCCTAACATATGGAACTCCTATGTGGAATCAGGAGGATGTGCTGTGCTAAGAAGATGCTGACCCTGTAAATGCTCAGGACGTTAGGCTGAAACCTTAACTGCTAAACACCTTTCAAATATTTAGCTCTCCCTAAGTAAAGGCACTTCCTGCAAAGCACTATTTGTTGACTTTTATCCCAGTTGGACTGACTTTGGGGACTGTATCACTGAGACCTGTGCATTAAGTGGTACATATGTTGAATAAACAGCCAGACAGCTACCAACTGTCAAGTTGCTTTACCAGAGTATATTAAAAAAAAGCCCATATGCCTTGTTGAAAGCAAAGGAAAAACAAAGGTTTATAATAGAACTAGGAAATGTTTCAGGTAAAGTGCACATGCTTATGTGTGATTATTTTTGTAAATAACATTAGACTTTTTCAAGAGGAGAAACAATCATCTTGATATGATCTTAAATGTAGCCTTAGATATGAATCACTCTTGTGGTTTATAATTCATCAACGAGTTAATAAACTTAAAGTGGGGGAAGCAGCTGTATTAATATAAGGAAAGGCTGCAAATGTGCTCAGTAAGGAAACACAGGTTTGATTTTCTCACAATGGCAGATGGAAATAAAGGGACAGGTTGTTCTTTACAGGTATGGATGAAACAACAGAATACACCAGCTTTGCTGGCAAGGAAACTGAATGTATTTATAGATAGTTTTCAGCCTTATTACCACCAGCATTTCTCTTCTTAACTACCACAGTGGAAAAACATTTACTGTGCATGTAGGTGGCCACCTGCTGAACAGAAAAAAAATCCTGGTCAGCAGGAAATTATTTACATAAAGAAAAGTAGCCATGCTGGTTTAAAAGAGATCTTAAACTCTTTATTGATTTACCATTAATCAGTAATACTAAAACATTTTTGAGTGTTTTTCACCTTTCATATATGTATAAGCCTCAACAAACCACCACCAAATCTCTACTTCTATTATTCTGTAAAATGCCACCCACTGTCCTTTCTACACCCTACCCCTCTCTTTTCCCTATGGGAATCACTGAATTTTTCAGGGGTTGAGTTCAGTTCTGCCAGTTCTGCAAAATGACCTAACAGCTGTCCTTATCTTCCTTACTTATTTCATTGTAGCATAATTACCTTGTTTTCTTCGTGTTGTCACAAAGGTACGATTTAAATTTAATTTTGAATTTTTTTTTATTATTTTGAACCTTAACCTTGGCTCGTCTTGCTTGGTTCAAGAGTCCATATTTGGTACTGAGGATCAAATCTAGGTCAGCTGCATGCAAAGCAAGTCAGGGCTACTAAGTATTAGGACCACCGGAAGCAGGGGCAGCCTGGAGGAAGTCAAAGAATTAGGAAGGGAGTTAGAGACGCAGGAAGTTGTAGCAAAAGACAAAACAAGGTAACCAAGAAATACGTAGGGACAAATCCAAGGAGTCTAGAGAAAAGAAGCCCTGAAGAGAAAGGCCCTTAGCAGAAAGGTCCAAAGGCAAAGGGTTCTGAGAGGAGAGGTCCCGGGAGGGGACCAGAGGCATGAAGCTCTGAACAGAGACATTGGCAAGTGAGAGTCCCTGAGGAGAGGATCCTGCAGACCCCCACCCCCATAGAAATATCAGCCTGCAGGAGAAACCGCAGGGTGGTAGACAGAGGTCCAGGAGAGATTCCTGCAGAGAGAGAGCAAAAGAGATGAGAAAAAGTAAACATTAAAGATCAAGCTTCAGGAACCTCTAGCCTTGCTCTTTAGTCCATGAATAGGTCAGGGAACATTTCCAGCCCCAGATAGAGGTCGGGGGCCCTAACAGACAGTGAGTACAGCTGGGGACCCAGCTTGGCCCTGGCATCTGCTGCCATAGTAACCCTCTGGCCCCTAAGTAATATTAGGCTATGGAATCCACAGGAGGGCCGTTGAGCCTGGGGTCTTGGGACCTCCCCTAAGGGGGAGCCACAATCTTCCTCCTGTAAGGTTGTTTTTAAGCCTTAATACCTGGGGAGTCCGTGGTTCTGCAGTGCCAAAGCAGTATCGCAGCCTCAGACCCTTGCATTGAACTGCTGGTCATCATTGGTGGGGGGTCTCCAATTCACCTAAGTACCACTTGGGAAGGGAAAAAAAGCCCTGAATTTAAGCCTCTTAGCCATCACTGGATAAAATAGCTATATTTTGAAATTCAACACTTTAGAGAGTTCAAGCTGCATCGAGAGGTGATTAACTGACAGTGACAGCAATCAGAATTTTCAGCAACTTGGATGGAACTGGAGGAAATCATTCTAAGGTGAAGAAAGTCAGAAGTAGAAAGAGACTGGATAGAATAATATGACAAGGGAATGGAAGGTATCAAAGCTGTGTAAACCATTGGCCTTTTATTGTAGAAACAAAGAAACCAGGAGATAAAAAAATGGATGGGGAAACTAAGAAAAAGGAGGTCATTCAAGCAAGAGTCAGGGGCCTTAGACACATTGGTAGTGCAAAGGCAAGGTATTTCTATACGTTTAAACCACTAATGTCCAACACTGCTACAATCATGAGACCAAAACTGCAGTAATTAAACTTTAAGAGTATGTCTGTTATTGAAGTGGTCTGTGTGTGTATGTGTGTGTGTGTGGGGGGGGAATCTGGGAACATTGGTGGAAAAACCCAGTAAATGATGGTAAGATTGGAGTTGGAATACTGCATGCCTGAAACTGGTATTGACAGCTTTTATAAGTCAGGGAGGACTGAGAGCACTAAGGGAGAGAGGGAAGGGGAGAGAGAGACAGAGACAGAGACAGTGACAGAGACACAGACACAGAGAGAGGGAGGGGAGAGAGAGAGAGAAAAGAGAGAGAGCTGGCTGGCACAAGATGATTTATAAAGACGGCAGCGATGTAGTCCTCTTTGCAGATTTTTTAAAAAAAAATTATTATATCACCATGAGACATACAATTACAAAGGTGTTCATAATTGGTTCTTGGTAATACAGTATACCAGCACCCATCCCTCCTCCAGTGCCCCATTTCCACAACAATGTACCCCACCCCTCCCGCCCCCCCCCCCCCCAGGCTGCCTCAATAGCAGGTACCCCCGTTTCCTCTCTTTTCTCTCTCTGTTTCTCTCTCTGTCTTTGCATCTCTATCCCTCTTCTTTTACACATTGTGGCTAGCCCTGCAGATATTTAGAGTTTATCACTTAAGTCTCTTTGTGTATATTCAATGGTGAGTTTGAATCTGCCATTACCATTTCCCACACTTAGTAAAACACTGGTATCTATTTATATCCTATTAATGAATACAGTCATTCTATATCTGTCCTTTTCCTTCTGACTAATTTCACTCAGCATGATAGTCTCCATGTCCATCCATTTGCAGGTAAATTTCATAATTTCATCTTTTATGACAGCTGCATAGTATTCCATAGTGTAGATGTACCACAGTTTCTTTAGCCAGTCCTCTGTTCTCGGGCATTTAAGTTGTTTCCAGATTCTAGCTATAGTGAATAGTGCAGAGATGAATAAAGAAGTACAGATAGTGTTTCTGCTATGTGTTTTTCGGTCTCTCGGGTATATTCCCAGGAGTGCTATTGCTGGATCAAATGGGAGCTCAATATCTAGCTTTCGGAGGAATGCCCATATTATTTTCCAAAAGGGATGGGCCAGTTGGCACTCCCACCAACAGTGGATCAGAGTCCCTTTTTCCCCACTTCCACGCCAGCACCGGTTGTTCTTGCTGTTTTGGATGTGTGCCAGTCTCTGTGGTGTGAGATGGCACCTCATTGTTATTTTGATTTGCATCTCCCTGATGATTAAAGATGAAGAGCACTTTTCATATGCCTTTTGGCCATTCGAATTTCTTCTTTTTTGGAAGATTCTGTTCATTACTTCTCCCCATTTTTTGATGGAGTTGGCTGTTTTTTTTCTTGTGAAGCGCTACCAGTGCCTGATATATCCTGGATATTAACCACTTGTCAGATGGGTATTGGTTGAATATCCTTTACAACTCTGTGGATTGTCTTTGTATCTTGGTCACCGTTTCTGTTGAGGTGCAGAAGCTTTTCAATTTTATATAATCCCATTTGTTTATCTTTCCTTCCATTTGCTTAGTCAGTGGTGTGTCATCTTTAAAGATACTTTTAGTTTCGATGTCGTAGAGCGTTTCTCCTATGTTTTCCTTTATGTACCTTATAGACTCATGTCTGATACAAGTAAATCAACATAATACATCATATCAACAAAAAGTAAAATAGAAAGCATATGATCATATCAATAGATGCAGAGAACACATTTGACAAGATTCAACACCCATTCATGATAAAAACCCTTCATAAAATGGGGATTGAAGGAACCTTTCTCAATATAATCCAGACCATCTACTACAAACCCACAGCGAGCATCATTCTCAATGGGGAAAAACTGAAAGCCTCCCTTTTGACCAGGAACAAGACAAGGCTGCCCACTCTCACCACTTCTATTCAATATAGTACTGTAAGTACTTGCCATAGCAATCAGGGAAGAAAAAGACATCAAGGGCATCCGGATAGGAAGGGAAGAAACCATGTTGTCACTATTTGTAGATGACATGATATTATACCTGGAAAATCCGAAACTCTCTACCAAGAGGCTCCTACAAATAATACATTCCCTATAGTAGAGTGGCAGGATACAAAATCAATACCCAAAAGTCAGTGGTATTCCTATATGCACACAGCGAAAGAGAAGAAAGGGACATTAAAGAAACTATCCCATTCACAATTGCACGGCAGAAAATCAAATACATAGGAATCAGTTTGACAAAGAATGTTAAGGATCTCTACAAAGAAAACTACAAAACATTACTTCAGGAAATAAAAGAGGACCTGAGGAAATGTAGACACATTCCCTGCTCATGCATTGGAAGGATTAACATTATCAAAATGATAATACTCCCTAGAGCTTTATACAGATTCAATGCGGTCCCTATAAAGATACCCATTTGTTCTTCAAAGAAATTGAACAAACACTCCTGATATTTGTATGGAATAATAAACCCCCACAAATAGCTAAAGCAATCCTTGGGAAAAAGAAGGTGGGAGGTATCACTTTCCCCAACCTCAAGCTCTACTACAGAGCAGTTGTAATTAAGACAGTGTGGTATTGGTATAGAGACAGATCTGTAGACCTATGGAATAGAACTGAATATCCTGAAACACACTTTCAAATATACAACCACTTAATCTTAAATATATGGGAGCAAAAAATATTAAGTGGAGCAAAGAAAGCCTCTTCAACAAATGGTGCTGGGAAAACTGGGCAGCTACATGTAAAAAAAATGAACTTAGACTCCTTTTAACGCCATGCACAAAAGTCAGATCAAAATGGATTATAGATCTCAGCATAAGCATGCAGATTTATTTTTAACAGGTGCCAAGATGACTTCACCTAAGTCATTTCTTTTCTAAAAGTGTAGGCATGTAAATATTCTAAACATGCAAAAACACTCTGTGTTGGCCATTAGTATTTTTTTTTTTTTTTTTTTGGGTCACACTCAGCAATGCTCAGGGGTTTCCCCTGGCTCTGCACTCAGGAATTACTCCGGCGGTGCTTGGGGGACCATATGGGATGTTGGGGATTGAGCCCGGTTCGGCATGGGCCAGCCGCATGCAAGGCAAATGCCCTACTCACTGGGCTATCGCTCTGCCCCCCCATTAGTAATTTTTCTATCTTCTCCTTTCTAGAAGTCTTGGAAGCAAAAACATACTAAATAGTCAGGAAATATTTTCTATACAAATGGAAGAATACCGTGAGCAAACGTGAAGAAAATCAATGTTTGTTCCAAAATGAAGAACCAGCGATACCTCAATCCTGGTTCTGGTTTTTCTCACTAAATTTTAGATCTTGAATAGTTTATTTTTTGGTATGTCTTATTTCTCTCTTAATAAATAGGCAAAATAAAAAGAGATAAAAATTGTCTGAAGAATGATTTGTTGAATTATTTCTCTTTTCTGAAAGTATCTTACAAAACAGTTATATTTTGTAATGATGTATTTTCCATTGATGACATACATTTTTTCTACGAATATGTGAAACTTTAGAATAACCACAATTTAGAATCAATAAAAGTGTGTTTAAAGTTATTTATAGGGCTCTTAGCTCCTAGCACTAAGAGGGCAGAAATTGTAAATAAATGTTATTTTAGCATTCATTTGTGTTTATTCTCTTGTGTGATTTAAAATAATGGATGTTTGGTGTTTTGTTCACGATCACTATCACGATCTTCCCGTTGATCATCTATTTGCTAGAGCGAGCACCAGTAATATCTCCATATGTCCTGTCTCATGCCAGCAGAGCCAGGGGCATCAGCTTGCTACAGGAACATAAAGAGCCTCAAACCATTATATTAGGTCATGGGAATGACCTAATATAATGGTTACTGGAATTTGGCATATCAAATACAACATGAGAAGCTTGTCAGGCTTGCCGAGCGGGAGGCAAACTCTTTTAAACACCTCTAAATAAAGCATTTATTGATGAACTGCTGCGGCTGCAAGCGGCCGCCTGAGCCGGGCTGTGATGGGCTGGTCTGATGGGTGGAGTTCTGACGAGAGGGAAGTCCAAATGTGGAAAATGGTGCTGCCCATGGAGTGAGGGGGGTGGTGTTTTGTTATATTTGGTTATTTGAGTAGTAAGTCAGCATGGATCTGGTTATGGTCAAGGTATTCTCCTGATTATGTTACTTTTGGCATGGTCTTGAGGATAGTCTACTTTCTTGGCTTCTTATTCCTTGCCCATTTCCTCATCATCTGCAACAATCTTTATCTCATTAGTCTTCTATAGTCTGTAGAAGTTAGTCTTCTAACTCTTTTGATAAGAGTTAGAAAGCATCACTGATTTGAAGAACCACATAATTTTAAATATAACCACCACCCCAAATAGTGTTAAAGTCTCAAGAAAAGGAACAATATGTTACATATCTGTTTTATCTCCCCTTCTCATATGTGTGTATAATTTTTTGTGTTTCAGTCAGTGCTACACAGCTAGTGCCAAGTCAGTGATAAAGCAACACTTTGATTAGATAATTAGTAAATATTCACTATTTTAAGCATAATTATTTCTAATTGAATGTCATCTTCTTTTAGCTATTAATATTCCACTGTAGTTTTTATAGTTATATGGAGTATGTTCTAAACTATCATAGTAAGTTTAATGAGAAATTATGTATTAAAAAAAGTAATCACACATGGGCCCAGATGACATAGAGGGAAGATACTTTTTTTTAGTTAGCTATAAGGAAGGCAGAAAGATTGACAATCAAATAAATAGATGGATAAATAATTTGGGCAAAGGAAAGAAGGGATGAATAGAAGAATACCTATCTTCCATTCTTCCTTGAGTAGATATTTAACACTTCCCCATATTCAAGGAGCCAATGAGGCAATAATAATGTTACTATAGTAAAGAGTGAGATAAATGTATATTTTGTTATGAAATATTTTAGTTGCTTTAATTTTTTAAAATTGTGTTAAGAAAAAGTGGTAGAATTTAGCACAGTTTAACCATTTGAATATAGAAAGGAAAAGTCATATTTTGGAATTTTATTTCTTTTTATATTTGAAAGAAAACAATGTGTACTCATACCTCTTTATTTATCTCTTTTTATAAACACATATATGCAAATGCGTGTGTGTTTATACATATGTAGCTTATATATGTTTATACATATGTAAGTTCATTATGTTAGTTACATATCTGTTGTATGTTTTATTAATTATGTTGCTGAATAATGAGCCCAGTAATTCTTTGACTTTGATAGCTATGGAAAGAAAGACCTCAGAAAAATAAAACTAAATATAATATCATTGGTTGAAGTCTTAAAATAAAATTTGAAAAATGTATGTGATCATTTATAGTATATTCATACACCACATATCAAAATTTACACAACATTTAATTAATAGAGAATGGACTTTACATTATTTTTGTACAAAAATTTTGTACAAATTAAAGTGACTTATGTTTCACTCTCTTTTATGCACTGCTGAATAATGTTTTCTTTAGTTACTTCTCATTTCATATAAATTAACAACTCTGAAAATTATACTATTTTATATTGCCAAAATAACTATTTATTTTAATTTTTATTGAGTCTTTGTGATTTAGACTTATTTATAGTTGAATTTCAGGCTTACAATTTTCCAACACACCCCCATCACCAATTTATATGTTCTCTCAGTGCTCTTAAGTATCTTAAATCAATTTTTAATGTTTAGTGATTCAATATGTTATGCTGCATTTTGAGTACCCAGATATACCTAAAAAACTCTTGCTTTGATGAACCGACACAATTTATAACTTTTATTTTATTTTGAAGGAGTTGGACACACTTCGTGGTTCTCAGGAGCTATTACTGCTTTATGCTCAGGAGTGACCCCTAGAGGTCCTGGGGGACCATAACAGCACTAGGGATCAAACCAGGATTGGTTGCATGCGAGTGCAACTGCCTTAGCATACCTTCTATCCCCAATGATGAGAGGCATGAGATAATCTAGTGTTTCTAATTGGTCATTTGAAATCGTGCCTTCATGGGACCAGCCAGTTAGACAATGTCAATAGCTAAGGGTGGGGACAGTAAGACATGAAAGGAGGGCACTTGTTGTTGTGTAGTTTTCTCTTTCAGGCCGCCTCTGCCAAACAGATGAACAGAAGATGAAAATAGTAGCTCTCACACATGCATGAACAGAGAACAAAAAGGAAACCAGGAGGGCAATGAGCAACAGCAAGGAGAAACAGGCAGCACATCACCAGTGGCAAGTCAGTGGGCTTCTGAGCACTGGACTGGCAGTATAAACTGTAACTTGTGGGATGTAGACCACTGGGCTTCATGAAATGTAGACAGTTAGACATCTGCATTTCATAGGATTAGTGTGCAACTATTGTGTAAATAGACCAATGTGAGGTCTAGGCCTGGTATATAGTACATTTGGGACTAGTCCAGTGTAGAACCACCATGGGACTAGTGTAGAACCTGAGATTATAGCCAGCAACAGAAACATTCCTGTTTAGGCTGTTGAATAAAGTAGCTATTCTATCAAGACAACCAGGGTTTCTGTGTGCTAATTTGCATACAGTTCTTAAGGAATCCTGGAAACTGGAATTCACTATGTCAACAGAATTAGAAAATACAGTATGTGGTCCACTCACAATACTTCAGCTACTATTACCTCGTTTTCTTGATATCGTTTTTATCTTATATATTTTTATTAATATTTTATTATACCACCTTGAAATATACAATTACAAAGTTGTTCATATTTTTGGGGTTTCGGTCACGCAGTGTTCCAGCACCCATCCCACCACCAGTGCCCATTTCCCACCACCAATGTCCCCAATTCCCTTCCCCTCTCATAGCTGCCTCTAGGGCAGATTCTTTACCTATTTTCTCTTTCCCCCCTCTCTCTTTCTCTCTTCCTTCTGTTACATATTGTGGATTGCAATATATGCACTGAGAGATTATCATGTGTATCTTTTTGCATGTATTTAATGCTCAGTTCTAGGTTGGTATTAGCCCTTTCAAGCACATTTTCCCCTTCTCGGTCTTAAATAGCAATTCAGGAACTAGTATTATATAATTTTGCATATATTTCTCTGTCATCTGTATTTCAAACGGCAACTGACTGTCAGATCGAATTGGTCACAAATGGCTGTAGAATGAAGTTCTCAGTAAACAGCTGGTTGTCTGCTACAGGTATGGGTGCATTCACCTTGAGATCAGACAGATGAATACTTGGAGAAGCTTACAAGATTTAACAAGTCTAAATAAAGTCACACTAAGTTTTCTGGTGTTTTCCGTAAATGTTTCTAGGAAAAGAATGGAAAGCTGGTTTTCTAGAGTTAAGTAAAATGTTCATGAGTTTCAAAAATAATGTAGTATTATCTGAGTTCTTGTATAAAAAATTTGAATATGGATGTGCTCATTTTCTGCTCAGACTCATAGATGTTATTCTATACATTGTGATTAATTATGAATAATTAATATGTTGCTCTTTCTATAACAATGTATGCTATATATAGGCAACCTCAAATAATATTGGAGAAATAAGTGATTATTAATGTCAGTAATGGGTAATGGTGAATCCAAAGCTAAGTCTATCCTAAAAGATAATGCACATTTTCCAGGTTGAGGGCCTTTTGGGGTTTTTTTTTTTTGGCCTTTTGGGCCATATCTGGTATTGCTCAGGGACAAGTAATGCTTCTGCACTCAGGAATTAATCTTGGCTATGTTGCTGGAGTTTGAACCTAGGTTGGCAGCAAAGCAAATGCTCTACCTTCTTTATAGGTTGGTGGTCTTTGAGGGCAGCATTCAGAAAGCTTGTGAACTATGGAAACTTGTCCAACAAATTAATAATTCCCAAGCATATTTGAATAGAATGTTTGCCTTAGAAGTGTCACAATCAACCCCTTTGTCAATCAGTATAGTTCTTGACATCAGTCATTTTAGAATTTCTAAGACAGTCTCTAAAATGTGTGTGTTTTAAAATGATGGTGTGGAGCCAGGGTGATAGCATAGTGGGTAGGGCATTTGTCATGCATGCGGTTAACCTGGGTTCGGTCCCCCAGAATCCCATATGGTCCCCCAAGCACTGCCAGGAATGATTCCTGAGTGCAGAATAACCCCTGAGTATCACTGGGTACGACCCAAAAAAGAAAAAAAAAGATGACATTCCTAGGAGTCTTTGTAGTATAAAAGAGAACCACCTACTAATCTGATGGTTTCTAATGGTTAATTTATGCATATACTTATATCTATTACATACATTAATTTGGAGCACTTTATTTAAAATATTGATGACAGGGTTTCATTTTTACGACATATCCCGCCCTCCACCAGAATATTCTCCCACCATCTAACATGAATTTCATTATGAATGTTTGGGAATCTGGACCCCAAGGAAACATTTTTTCTTTTTTCTTTTTTTTTTTTTTTTGCTTTTTGGGTCACACCTGGTGACGTTCAGGAGTTATTCCTGGCTCCTCACTCAGGAATTACTCCTGGCAGTGCCTTGGGGACCATATTGGATGCTGGGGATCGAACCCAGGTTGGCCACGTGCAAGGCAAACGCCCTACCCGCTGTGCTATCACTCCGACCCCCAAGGAAACTTTTGTGTTTCTTTGTCTCCTAAAGACCAGGGACTATGGCTTCAAACTACTAATGAGTTAGTGATATTGCATTTATCCTGAGAAAGCTTCTGTCACTGTCCATAACTGTTAAAGAGTGGGCCTGACTAAAATCAATTGATAGCTGAGACTGAGGATGTACTTTGGTTCAAAGTGGCTAAATCATTGATGTTCTATGCAGTAACCGGTCATGTTGATATGTAAGTTTATAGTCATTTGATCACTTGATCACTTGATATCCTGTTATTCATCGATTTGCTGGAGTGGGCACCAGTAATGTTTCCATTTGACCCTATCGCGTGCTAGTGTAACCCAATGTTGTCTGTCTGTTTCGGAGATATTAAGAGCTTCGAACTGTTTATTTAGGGTCCTGATAAGGAAGTCTGACCATCTTGCAGGTGCGCAGCCACGAGATCTTTTGGTGTCCCATGGGATCCAATCGGTAATGGCTCTAGTCCAACGGTCGTCTCCAGATAGAATTATATGACCAGCCCATCTGATTTTTGATGTTCTGGCAAATGAGACAGTGTCCTTGATTTTAGAATAGAGACGGAGGTCGGAACTCCGGATTCCCCCTCTCACTTGAGTGAGGTGTGATATTCCAAGCATGGCTCTTTCGATTCCTCTTTGGGAGACCCGAATGGTATTCTCATCCTGCTTTCGTAAGGCCCAGGTCTCTGAGGTGTGTATCAATGCAGGGAGAATGGTGGAGTCAAAGAGGTGTGCCTGTAGCTGGAGGTTCTTTGTTCTTTTGACTATTGTTTCGATGTTTTTTGAAGGCAGTCCATGCCGCTCTTTTCCTCCTGCGCAACTCAGGTTTCAGATCATTCATCATGTTGACTTCTCAACCTAGGTACACATAGCTGTTGCATTCAGAAATGTTTGTTCCATTGAGAGTGAATGGGGCCTCTGGAACTAGTTCATTTCTCATGAACATGGTTTTGGTGAGATTCAGCTAACTATAATTTAGTTTATAGTCACACTAAATTATTTGGTGGAACTATCTGGGTCTGTCTAGTGGCTTTACTCAAAGAAAGTTGTCACATTTGCATGTGGAATTTGAAAAACGTGGAGTATAATATTTTGTGATTTAAATAAAACTGATTTTGTTTTGTTTGGGGGCAACACCCTGAGGAGTTCAAGGCTTATTCCTGACTTCACTCAGGGATCACTCATGTTGTAGCTCGTGGAACGATATGGAATTCTGAGAACTGATCAAGGGTTGACCGTGTGCAAGGTGAGTACTCTACATGCCTAATTATTGCTCAGGCCCCAAGCTGATGTTTTAAGGTATAATAATAGCAGTAGGAGCAGTGAAGTTGCTTCCATATGACAAAAACATTCTGAGGATGAAAAAAAGCATGTTTTTTTTTATATACAGTGACAAATACACTGACATTTTTCTTCTCTTTTCAAGATTCTAAAGTTTATATCTAATGGTCTTTCATTTTCAAAATGTCTTTTGTAAATAAACAAAAATTTTCAATAATCCTAATCCACAAATACGTTTAGGACAGGGAACAACCACCTATAGAAATATCATCAGGCATGTCTATAACTATCGTTTTTACTTGAAATTAAAGAAATGTTTCCAAATACCCAGTGTGCATAGGGTATGAAAACACCGTGCTGAGTCCCCGTCCCTTTCACTCTTTGAAATGTCCTTTTCGGCATTTATAATGAAGAGGATACTCTCAACTCATTACATTTTCCAAAATAGTAGTTTTTGTTCATGACTCCTTTGTTTTCTGTCCTACCTACCAGAGCATTTTACATGTGCTGTGTACCTGACACTCTCCCATTTCCAGGCTCATTCTGTCGAAGTAGAACCAGCTCAATTCTTTGGTAGTTTGAAAATACATTGCTGAAATGAAACATTTCTGAGAACACAGAGACTGTTTTTCAGCCTGAAAGATTCTTTGAAAAATCTGTTGGGACATTTCCATTGCTATATTGATACATCTATGTGCTTTGCTCAAATCAGGCAGGGATGCTTCCATTTCTGTTCCCTCTCTTTCAGCCCCCACCACCTTCCCCTATGGGCCTTTTAACTTTCCAAAATATAAACACTGAACATGGTACCTGACTATGAGATTGAAATGAGCTAGTTACGGGAGTCTACGCCTACCACATTCATTTTCAAAACAGGATCACAAAGCTGTGTGACTCCTTCTTGTTCCACACAAGGGCGAAATTGCCTAGTTCTTAGATAGTTTTACAGACCATTTCTCTCCACAGTCAGCTGTCAGCTATTGTGACTTTTTACAATCCAGAAGAATGTGCTAATTATACTGACACATAATACAATGTGCTTAAGAACATGCCATTCAAAAGTGTGGTTCTCAGGGAGAATTCTACTTTCAAGAAACTTCATCTATAAGGAGGAAGCTTTATCTCTCCCCTTTGAGATAAAGGCAAATCTTTTGTAGTAACATTAAGGTAGGCTAAAATATGATCTACCACCCACCACCACACACCATAGTGTGATTTAACTGTTGTATAAAAACATATAGATTTAGGATGAATTTAAATAGATGGTTGAAAGAGGGAGAAGGAGAGAGATGAAAATACCAGCTTACTCCCAAGTATGAAAAGTTCTCTAAGAAATGACAGAATAGTTAATGCATAGATTTCAAAGAAAATTACTGTTCATACTACTGGGTATTAAACCTCTAATTTCTATAGAAATCTCTAATTTTCCCACATATTAAGTCAAGGAACTAAAAATGTCGTCTGTGGATATTTTTATAATAATATTTTCTGTTATAAAAAGGCATTGCCAGACATTACCATCTGCCGTGTAGACTGACAGTATAAGAATCTGATGTCTTTCTGTGACTTCCTATCTTATATAATTGGAGGATTTAGCTTAGAATGATGCTTTATTTTCACCTCAGGACAACTAGGTTTGAGTTTGCTGGGAATATTTTAATCATTTCCCTGCTCTGAGCTGATAAGACCAGTATTCTGTATAGTTAAAAGCTATGTGTCTATTGAGAGGGTCTTAAAACTTTTCCTCTGAGCTTCTGGTCACCATCCAGATTATTACCATAATACCTTATGAAATGAGACAGAAAATATAGTACATTACAATTGATAAATGTTTCATTTGTACTTACTTTATTTTGGAAATCCCAAACACTCAAGATATCTTGGCCACATGAGACAGCTTTGAGTTTACTAGTTTTTCCTTTTTTTTAAGATAAAAAAGATGCTTTTTTGAATTGTTTTTATAAAAATTAGAAATGTGTGTCTGTCATACATTAAGAATAATTCTAGGTCAATTAAAAATTACTGAGTCAGGTGTGAGTGTGTATGTTTGTACACATCTGTCTTTGTGAGTGCTTATCGAATTATATGCAATAACCCCAGTTTACTAAATGAGACAAGATTACTGAATAATTTATGTAGTTATTTATTTAAAAACAACAGCACTTTTACTAGAAGAGAAATCTATGTAGTTAAAATTCTGTTAATTGGAGATAATGTCTGTGGAACTGAACATTGTAAAAGGGCAATGACCTCCTGCTGCTAAGCCCTAGAAATATTGACTTGAAGCCAACACATTTGTTTTCAGAGCAAGAGACATAGCTCCTTTGACATAATTCTATTAAGATGTCTTTATTTTTAGAGGACTATGTAAAAGAACTTTCATTATTCTCATCCATATTATCAACATGCTTCTATTTTTCTGCATCCACATATCTTACAGGCTGTATTTTCACTACTGTTAAAGCTAGCAGTTAGCACCTTTGCAAATGCTGGCTGGTTGATCTCATAATAATACAGTTAGCTCAGTTCATTCTCGAGGTTGCCAAAATAGGATTGAAATGAGTTTGTTTTCATTAAGGTATTCCACTCAATACAATAAATCAATGTTCTATAATTCACTGTAGCTGAGAAAATAGACTGGGTAATTAAGGTGAAGTGGTGCAAGTGGTTCTGATCTCCCCACTCCCTGTCTCCAAGCCTGACAGACTCTAATTTGTCTGAAATTTCATTTGGTTAATGTATAAAATTTCACTAAAAAAAGTTATTTATTTTTGTGGGGGTGGGGCACACCTTGCTAAGCTTGGGCTTTTGACTTTGCTCAGGGATCACTCTAGAGGTGCTTAGGGGACTACATGGGGTGCTGGAGATTGACCCCACATTTACTACTTGCAAGATAAGTGCTCTACCTGTGGTACTGTTGCTCCAGCCCGTTTTAAGTATTTTGGGTTCAATCCAAGATTTCAGTCAGTAAGAATGAACGACCTGAATGGTAGATAGTACAGGGTAAGGTGCTAGCCTCACACACATTTGGCTTTTATTAAATGTCAGCACCACTTAAGCAATATTAGTAATGAGCCAGAAGAAAGCCCAATGCATTACTGTGTATGGTTCAAGGCGTTATCACCGCCCCGGCCAAAATAAAAAACCTAAGCACTGCTTTTGTTGCTGTTGATAGTTTTTAATTGAATTACAGTGAGATGCACATTTACAAAGTTGCTCATGAGTGGGTTTCAGTTGTATAATGTTCCAACACTCGTCCCTTCAACAGTGTATATATCCCACCACCAACGTAGCCAGTTTTCTTCTTCCCTCTGCTCCTCACCACTTTTGCAGACACTTTTCTTTCTTTCTCTGTCTCTCTGTCTCTGTCTCTGTCTCTCTCTTTCTTTCCTTTTGGGCTTATGACTTTTATGGTTTGTAATACAGGTAAGGAAAGGTTATCAGCTACATCCATTAACATAATATCAACACTCAAAGAACTATTGTCTGTATGAGATCAAATGCTTATGAGGGACTATTGCTCTGAGATGAGATAAAAGCTCTTATTAAAATATTTGTGTTATAAGGATTGGATGAAGGGTCCTAAAATTATTTCTCCCTTCCTTTCAGTGCTCTTCAGAGAAAACTTGGGTGATGGCTGCCAAGCCACTTTTTAAATTCTAATTGTGTGAAATGGGCAAATTTTAATGTTTTTTTGTTCTGGTTCCAGGAGAAAAATATTTCATTGATTTCATTAATATTCTTTCTCTCTCAGTTTTGGGCTCACCCCACCACACTCAGCACTTATTTCTCCTGTCTCTCTTCTCATGGGTCACTCACGGAGGTGCTGGGGATCCAGCGGAGGTTGACTTTGTGCAAATTAAGCACCTTAAGCTGTACTGTCTCCAAATATCAATTTTTATTTAAATATCTGTATTGCTTTCCTAGCCCTATTTTCAGTGATTTTTTGAGTCAGCCGCTTTTGGATGGCAGCTGGAATCAGTAGAAAAGTATTTTTGACTACAACAATTATTCTAATAAACTTTGAGCTTTGTTTCCCTGCCAAGTGGTTTCACCACTTGTGCCTTATGGTGGACTTTCCTATAAGGATGGCTACACTAACCATCTACACCACCTACTCCAAGAAGCTTCTGCTTGGACAGATCTGAAATTTTTGGGGGCAAAGCTTTTTTTCCCTTCTCTCTCTGGCTAACTGTTCAGTTTATTGAAAACACTCATTTTGCAAATTTGATGACACTATTATATGAATGAGTAAATGTAACACCATTTTCTTATGCTATTCCTTTGCGATTGCCATTTATATCAAAATACTCTGTATCATCATTTGTTCAGAGTGATAATTTCCTAATTTTTAATGTTAGACCAGATTTTATTCTCTTAAATTGTTCTGAGAACAGATATATACACCCCACTGAAATCAACAACTGTGAGTCTAGCTGTTAAGACACAATTAGCTTGTCGTTGACTTTGTCTTAACTGTGCTCTTTCTTGTTTCAGTGCTTAATTCTGTATTTTACTAACACTTTTGATATGTAGTATCTTTTTTTTCCTAGAACGTTTAAGCTTCTTTTTTTTTTTTGACTGCGACTAGATCGCCATCGATACACGGAAGTTTATTCGCCTTTCTTTTTTCTGGATTATTCCTTCTTTTTTTTTTTACAATTAAAAAGTTCAGTTTGGGTTTGGCAACAGTGTTTCAGCACCCTCCCTCCACCAGTGCCCATCTCCATAAAATAAAAGATAACAATTACATGTTTGGTTTTGGCATACAGTGTTCAGCACCCGCCCTCCACCAGGCCCATCTCCCACCAACAACACCCTCCCTCCCCCCCCCGCCCGCTCAGGCAGTTCTTTATTCTTTGTTTTTTTTTTGTAGCTATAAAGAATGTTGGGAAAGACATACCCAACCTACGAAATTTGGCATGTGGGTAGGCGGACATGGCTATCAAAGAGATCTGAATAGGGGCCGGGAAGCCCAGCTGGTGGTTTGCCCCGAGCACCCCAGAGTAATTCTTAGTGCAGAGCCAGGAGGAACCCCTGAGCATTGCCGGTGTGACCCAAAAAGCAAAAAAAAAGAGATCTGAATAGAAGTCATGGATAATCTTCTTCATTGTCTTTCTGGAAGATATGATAGATACATCAGGATGTGAGATAGCAGTCATCTTGGTCTTCTAGTTGGTGAAGGACAGGCAGGCATTGTAAATGCTCTTCCCAGCTTCTGTTGCATCGGCCAGTATTGCTGCTCTTCTCTCTTTGAGGTCTTACTTTATTGCTTCTCTGCACTGCTTTGCGAGTTTGGACGTTAGCATATGGTTGCCTGAGGCTCGCTCATTGCCACATGAGTTCTAGAATTTTTGAAGAAAGGCTTCCTTTTGTGTCTTTCACTCTCTCGGCATTCTTCACACAATCACGGAGGTGCTGAACCAGTCGGTTGTATTCTTCATCGGTGTCGTCAATGATGGCATCTTCCCATGTTGCCTCAATGGTGCCAAAGAGTTTCCAGTTGGTGGTCATTCTGGGGAGTTCTCTTCTTAAACATTGCAGCCTTTTCTTCCCATTCCATGAAGTAGAATTTTGCACGAAGGAGATGGTCCTCTGTTTGGAATTTTGGGATAACGGTGACATCATCAGGGAAAACCTTCAATTGAATATGATGTGGTAAACTTCATTGTGGAATTGTCCACCAAGAGATTCCCATATCCAAAATTTCTATTCAGCCTTCTGAAACTGTGAGTTCTCATGAATGGTCTTGGTAGGCATGATGAACTCAGATAGATGAACTTCTGAAATCTGACATGCCATTTTGTTGGCGAAGAAGCGAACAGCACCCGACCCAGATAAAGTCAAAACTGAACACGCGAAGAATCTGCCATCAGTACTCATCAATACACTGACTCAGTACTTTCCACGCTACCTGTCTGAATGCAAGGTGCTCTCCCAATGTAAAACCAGCAGGACAGTTCTACTGTTCAAGAACAGAGACATCCATGAAACTGGCAACTATCACCCCATCTGCCTGTTGTCTGTCATCTACAAGCTGTTCACTCAAGTCATCCTGAACAGGATTGGCAGAACATTAGATGAAGGAAAACCATGCAAGCAAGCTGGCTTCTGAAAAGGATTCAGCACAATCGACCATATCCACTGGGTAACCAAGCTCATTGAGGTTTGTAGGGAGCTCAAGATGCCACTCTGTTTAGCGTTATTGATTTAAAGAAAGCCTTTGATTCTGTTGAGACAGAAGTGGTCGTCGGAGCCCAAGCCAAACAGGGCGTTCAAACCCAATACATCAAGATTCTTCATGAGCTGTATTACAGATTCACCACCAAGATGTCACCATTCTACAAAGAAGTGATCATTGATGTCAAAAGAGGGGTTTGGCAGGGTTATACCATTTCACTGAAACTCTTCATACCACCCTCGAGAACGTCATCTGACAATTAGAATGGGAAGGAATGGGAGTGAATAGACCACTGGCAACTATACCACCTCTGCTTCGCTGATGACATCATTCTAATAACACCAAATATTAGCCAAGTGGCACAAATGCTGGCTGACTTCGACCATGAATGTGGAAAGGTAGGTCCACAACTGAATCTCAACAAAACAATGTTCATAAAAAAACAAACTAGTTCCAGATGCTCCATTCACTCTCAAAGTAACAAACATCTCTGAATGCAGCAGTTATGTGTAGCTAGGTCCAGAACTTCGAACTCAAGATGATGAATGACCTAAAACTTGAGCTGTGCAGGAGGAAGAGAGTGGCATGGAACACCTTCAAGATAATTGAAGAAATAGTTAAAAGGACAAAGAACCTCCAGCTCCGGGCACATCTCTTTGACTCCACCGTTCTCCCTGAATTGACATATGCCTCAGAGACCTGGGCCCTACGAAAAGCAGGATGATAATGCTATTCGGGTCTCCCAAAGAGGAATCGAAAGAGCTATGCTTGGAATATCATGCTTCACTCAAGTGAGAGAAAAACTGAGTTGCAACCCCACGATATGAGAGCAGGGATGTTGTCTCATTTCCAAGGCATGGAACATTAGATGGGCTGGACATGTAACGCGATTTGGAGAGATCGCTGGACTAGAGTCATTACTAACTGGATCCCATGGGATGTCAAAAGATTTGTTGCCACCCACCTACAATGTGGTCAGAGTTCTTCATCAAGACCCTGAACGAACTGTTTGAGGCTCTTCATATTCCTGGAGCAAGCTGATGCCATTGGGCTACACTGGCATGTGATAGGGTCAAATGGAAACATTCCTGGTACCCTCTAGAGCAAATTGATGAATTTTGGGATATCAAGTGTTCAAGTGATGAAGCTATAAAGAACCCACTTTAGGGAAAATCTGAATCAAGATAACTGTAAAAACTGTACAACTTAAATTCAATTACTGGTAGAGGATTTTAGTGTGCTCCACTCAGGTTTTAAAATGTACTTACACTAATCAGACACATAAAATTTTTTTGAGATAGAGTTAAGTGAATTTCCTTCATTGTTTGACAGTATTTACAATTAATATTCTAAAAATAGCTGAATAGTTTATCCATTGATTCTGAGCAATGTGTAAAGCCCCCAATTATTTGAAATGAAAGTGCTAATAATTATATTCTATGTCTTTAACTTTTTCTATATATTCACTAATTTCCTTAGACAAGGGAATATTTATCCCCATAAATATTAGAACACCTTTATCAAGGTATTGCTTGAGTAGCTTTTAAGTTAGTTATGTCAGTGTATATTGTTATCAGGAAAGAATGAAATGCTGACTACAATGTTCCTTTACAGCATTTATTTACTTATTCATTTTTTTTCTTGACTCTGGTCAAATAGAGATGTTTTAAGATTTTTTGTGACCATTTAAATATTTTAAAATTAATTTTATTATCTTTCATAAGTTTAATAACCCATTTTTTTTATTATTTGATAATTACTTTGAAAATAGTTGAAATTTGATATCTCTTAAAGGTCTATTTAGGTTCTAGCAAACTTGCATGTACATAGTGATTTTTCTATCAGAAGTTTGAATATTATAGTTTATATATTTGAAATATTATATAGTTGTTAAAATAGCACATTTGTAAAATTTTTCCAATTGTTTAACTTTTTATTTTTTTAATATTAACATTTCAAATTGTTTAGTAAAATTTAGTGATATTTCCCTTTTGTGAAGTTACAAAGTTAAAGCATATAAAAACATTCTTTGTAAGAGTTTTAGTAAGTATTCAATATTAACTTCATTTTCTTTGATTTAGTTTTCTAAAATGTTAAACTTTTTGATGCATCTGGAATTTGTTTCAGCATATGGTGTGAGGTGAGAATATTTGACTTTTAAATAATTTCTATGCTATGACCCAGCTGCCTGATTTCCCTTTAGAGTTGCCAAATGCCCAGTGAAAGAAGAATGCTCTTTTATTTTGTGTTTGTTGAGATCGCATCTGTTACTTTATTAATGTGCCAGAATTTCTTTACTGGAAAACTATGCCTTAGTTAAAGGTGTCTTTTAAAAAAGTTGGACTGAATTTTTTTTTATATAATGTTGGTATAAAATGACTATTTTGGTATTTTTTCATCCTTATTTCTTGCAAAAAGTATACTTAAGCAAATAATGTAGGAAATTTTAGGAAATAAATTATTCTGTAAATGTATATATATATTTATTGTGTGTGTGTGTGTTTGTGTCTGTACAAGTATATACATGTATATATGTGTGTGTACATGTAAATATATGTGTGTATATTAGAGTCCCATATAGTTCCCTCCACACACACATTGTTTCAGAGACACTGCCCAGTGCTTGGAGACTGCTATCAGCAGTTCTTGGGATTGGCTTTCTGCATGTAAAGCTGAAAAATATATACACAGCCCTTTGAATTAAGCTCTCATCCTAGATTATAACTGTTCAATTTAAAGTGTTTCCTTCCTTACTTCCTTCTATGGGAACTATTCCTACACTAGTAATTCAGAGTATATGGACCCTCCAGTCATATATGACCGCACCTGGCCATATAGCTCTGACAACTTGGAGTTCAGCCTGTCAATATGGTACTGGTAGGTTTGGTACTACTTAAAAGACAACAGGGGACAAGCAGCACTGTTTTCTGAATTCAGGGTTTAGTGTAGTAAACCCTTGAAGTACCTTCCTTGTTCCTTTTTTATTTTTAAGGCACATCTCTTCAACTCCACCGTTCTTCCTGCATTAACATATGCCTCCGAGACCTGGGCCCTACAAAAGCAGGATGAGAATGCTATTTGGGTCTCCCAAAGAGGAATCGAAAGAGCTATGCTTGGAATATCAAGCCTCACTAAAGTGAGAGAAGGAATCCGGAGTTCAACCTCCATCGCTGTTCCGGAGTCAGGGACGCTATCTCATCTGCCAAGGCATCGAACATCAGATGGGCTGGACATGTAATGAGATTGGAGACGACAGCTGTACTAGAGCCGTTTCCGACTGGATCCCAAGAGATGTCAAAAGATCACGTGACTGCCCACCTACAAGATGGTCAGACTTCTTTGTCAAGACCCTGGAAGAACGGTTTGAGGCTTTTCGTATTCCTGATGCAACCAGATGCCATTGGGCTGTACTGGCACGTGATAGGGTCAAATGGAAATGTTACTGGCACCCACTTGAGCAAATTGATGAATAATGGGATGTTAAATGATCAAGTGATCAAGTGATCAAGAATATTTTTAATCTTCTAGGTAGACTTGGATTGGTCAAATTTAAGTTTGAATTATATTTCAACATCTATTGAGATGAGTGATTTTTATGGTAAAAATCTTTACCATCTTTGCATGGTAAAGCTTAAGTGAGAAAATGTGTAAAATGCCCAAGTGATTTGATGAAGAAGATATAATTGTTTTCCACCTCCCTCATATTTCTGTTATAAAAGCTATTAAATACTATATTTGTGGAAGAAGATAAATATTCTGGGAAAAATTCAGATGGCAAATTTTGACTTTGAAATATATCTCCTTTAATTTCAACTAATGAATTTTTATCAGGTTTTAAACACAATAAAATATACAATAAACCTATTAGATATTTAAAAGTTTCTCATGCTAAATTACACTCTAAGGTAACTAATTTAAAACTTCCCTAAGGAAAAATAATGGTATGTTTGGGCTGAAGAGTTTGTCTACTGAGACAAGAACTGCTCTAGGAAAAGTAATGAGAAATAAACAAGAATAATAATAGGACCGCCAATTATCAGTCAGATAGCCAGTATAGGAAAAGATTCCCTTACTGCCTAACTGAAAACCAACTATACATCTTCTCCAATTTATGCCTAATCAATCCCTGAGAAGGCATGTAACCAAGGGCCCATTATCTTATATACACATGAAAGGGAAGTCAGAAATGAATTAATCAACACAATAGAAAACCGAGGAATGGTGGCAATATGTATACCGATCAAGCAGGTAAAGGCTCAGTACGTTGTAGGTATGTAGGTCCTAAGATACCATGATCAATAAGGAGGAAAGATTGATAGCATCCTCATTACCACCAGTGTTGAGACACTTACGAGCTAGGGTATCCTGCTCTGAAGCTGTGATTGACAGAGAAAGATAGTGCTTTGTTGATTAAGATTCAAGAAGAGGCCAGTACCAAGAGCACCACTATGCTTCATTACAGAGGAGAAAGGAACCAACTCTGGCTAGGTACTAATACTGTATGTTGGGCTCTCAGTGACTTTTTGTCGACTTTATATAGACGTGAAGCCCATCCCCACATGGCTTCAGAACAGCATTTACCCCGTCTTTAGACCCCTTGAAGTAGATTTGGTGCGTAATGGCTGGCTGAGACACTTTCTTGGTTCTTTAGAATCTCCAGATAACCACTAGTTACCTGTGGGTGGGTCTAGATAAGATCTGCTACATATAGTGAGAGAGCTTGAACTGGCATCAGATGGTATCACAAGAGGTGAAAGCTTGGGATTTCATACTCAGGCTGTTCCTTTCCCACCCAAGACAGAAAACAAGGAATTCTTAAATAGACTCTTACTCTCCTCACACTCTTGTGGTCCCGAAAGCAAAACATATGCAAAAGTAGACCCACAGTGATTTTGATAGGAAAAAGTAAATGCAAAAAATGAAAATAAGGTAGAAAACAATAAATGAGAACTAAGATACCACAGAACTCAGTGTCAAAGACCTAAAAATTAGAAGCTTATCAGACAGTGATTTTGGAAAGAAATGTTATCAAAAGGATAAATTAAAATCACCCAGTGCACTTAAAAATAAAACATAAATAATATGATAAATCAGAGAGCTATATGTGCACCTAAACCATTGCAGCACTATTTATTTATAATAGCCAAGATGTGGAAGAAACAAAAATAACAGATGAATCAAGAAATTGTAATATTTATTAAATTATCTGTATGATTTATAGTAGCAGAACCGCTACTTGCTCTTCCTGTGTCCAGCTGATCACAAGGCGTCCGGGGAGGGATGGCAGGTTCAAGCCCTGGCCTGCCACCCCAGCAGAGCCTCTCAAGAAGCCAGAGGAACCGCCACACCATGAGGGCTGCTATTTTCCACATCTGACTCCCCCTCGTCAGAACTCCACCCAGCAGAAGAGCTGATCACATCCCGGGTCTTCACTGATCCACCCTGCAGCAGTTTTCCAGCTTGGCCCAGGTAGCGATCCAGAGACTCACACACACAGGGCAGAGCGCTACTGCCCTCCCGGCCCAGCTGATCACGGGCCGGGAGGGATGGCGGGATCAGCCTGGCCTGCCACCCCAGCAGAGCCCACAGAAGCCAGAGGAACCCCCACACCATGAGGGCTGCCTTTCCACACGACTCCTCTCGTCAGAACTCCACCCAGCAGAAGAGCTGATCACAGCCCAGCTCTTCACTGATCCACCCTGCAGCAGTTTTTTCTAAGCTCGGCCCAGGTATGTGATCCAGAGACTCACACACACAGGGGCAGAGCTACTACTTGCTCTCCCTTTCTTTGCCCTGCTGATTATAAGAGGTCCAGGAGGGATGGCAGGTTCTAGCCCTGGCCTGCCAACCCAGCAGAGCCTCACAAGAAGCCAGAGGAACCCCCACACCACGAGGGCTGCCATTTTCCACATCCGAACTCCCTCTAGTCAGAACTCCACCCAGCAGAAGAGCTGATCACAGTCCAGATGGCGCAACCATGCGTTCATCAATTAATGCTCGAATTTTGAGGTGACTACAAGATTATCCCACCCGCACAGCAGAGCCTGGCAAGCTACCCGTGTCGAATTTAACATGCCAAATACCAGTAACAGTTATAGACCTCATTCCCTTGACTTGATGGAATAGTTTCAGGCTCTTTGTGTTCCTGGAGCGGGCAGGTGTCCTTGGGCTATCTCACATGTGCCAGGACATATTGAGATATTACTGGTACTCGCTTGAGTAATCAATTGATAATCTACAGGAATTCAAGTGATCAAGTCCAGTGAACATAATAAAGAAAATGAAGAGTATAGGGAAATATTTACCAAAGAGATTAAGGCTATAAAAATTATCCAAACACAAGTGTTGGATACGAAATGACAACATTCATGAAAGGTGTCACAGGCAGACTTAATAAAATAGTAAAGAATGTCAGGAATTGATAATAAATCCAGTAATTACAACAGTGGAAGAGAAAAGATATTTAGGAACAATAAACTATTAGAGAGATAGCAGATTTTAATAGAAGAGAAACACTATGATAATGGATATATCAGAAGATGAAGAGAGAAGGGAATAGAGAGCCCATTTAAAGAAAAATGAGAATCACCAAGTCCAAGAATATAACTGATCATGAAGTTCAGGAAGCTCATATAATAGCCAAACTTCTAAATACGAATTGAGCTAGGGCTAGAGAGTACAGTGCGGAGGTGCTTGCCTTAAAAAGGGCAGTGGCCAATGTGCTACACTGGGCTCAGGGATCATTCCTGGTGACTCTGGAATAAAACATGCAGTTTTATTCACTGCAACACCCAATAACTCCCAAGTAAGACCAAAGTGATCCCGGGTACTATAGATATGGCCCTAATTAAAAATCAATACATAAATAAATACAAAGGCATCTATTCCAAGATACATCATTGTTAAATTATAAAAAGTTAATAATAAAGAAAACATACCAAGTTTACTGGAAGGAATGCTACAAAGTATATTCCTTTGTGGTAAGAAAATGTCTTGCTTCCAAGACATCCTAAAGGCACCATCACAGTTTGCACAATCTCAGTTGAAACTGTTGGCTAGAAGAGATTAGAATTTCATATCTATAGTTTTTTTCCTCCCTAAGTATTATTTTATTAAAGTACTCTGAACTACAAAGTTATTTATAGTTGAGTTTTTGACATATCTACTTTCATCCAGGGACTGAATTAACAGTAAATCTTGTAGGGTGCCTTATCTTGCATGTAGCAGACCCAGCCTGCATTCAATCCCTGGCATACCATTTGGTTCCAGTAGCCCACCAGGAATGATCCCTGAGCCCAGAGCCATGAGTAAGCCTTGCAAACTAATTTCTGAACAGCAATGTGCATTTCCTCAAAACAAAACCAAAAATAAAAAAGAAAAAGGAAATGGGAAAAAAGCCCTTCCATACAAGAATACTAATACATATCCATGAAGTTGTGTATCTTTCCTTCATATCTGAATGTGAGTCTGGCCGGGTAAAGAATTCTTGGTGAAGCCTGCAGTTCATTGAGCCTTTTCACAATATCCGACCATTGTTTTCTGGCTCGGAGTGTTTCATCAGAGAAGTCTGCTGTAAATCTTAGATATGTTCTTTTTGTATGTGATTTCCTTCTTTGATCTTGCTACTTTCAGTATTCTATCTCTATCTATAGTTTTTGTCATTTTAATTAAGATGTGTCTTGGAGTATTCTTGCTGGGGTTTCTTTTAGCCAGTATCCTATGGGCCTCCTGGATCTTGAGGCAAGCATTCTTTAGTTCTGGTAACGTCTCAGCAATTATGGCTTTTACAGTTTCTTCTCCATCAGGATTTTCTTCTTGCCCTTCTGGGACCCCAATGATCTGTATGTTGTTTCTTCAAGCTTCATCCCGATTATCTCTTGTTGTCTGTTTGGTAATTGTGAGTCTTTTTTTCTATCTTCTGGTGTTGTGTAGGGAATCTTTGGAACTCGTCTTCGAGATCACTAATTCTTTCTTCAGTAGCTATTATTCTGCTATGATGGCCTTCCACTGTGTTTTTCATTTCATTTACTTCATTTTTAATATCTGTCATTTCCACTTGCATTTTCCTCACTTCTTCTCTCATGTTCTCTTATATTTTATTGATTTTGCATTCCATTACTTCTTTGAGTGAATCCTTAACAATTCTTTCCGAAATTCCTTATCAGAGAGGTTATACAACTCATTGGTATTGCTTGGCTCATCTGGACTAGTGATTTCACTCACAGAGCTTGATGGAATTTTGTGTTGCTTTACCATTATAACTATTGTAGGTTGCAAATGTGAGTTTTTGGGTGACTAGATAGTACAGTTAGTAGGTGTCTGGTCGGTTTGCAGAGTTTGGGTGGGTGGCAAGGATGTAGGAACCAAGGTTCACTGGAACCTCATGCAAGATAGGTAGTAAGAGGGTCACAGATAAGCAACAACTCAGGAACTTCATGGACTCAAAACCAAATTTAAAAGAAGGACTGAAGGGTCTACCGCAAACTGATCAAACCCATAAGCACAACAAGCACAAACAGACAGAGACACAGAGTGGACAAAATGGTTTAAAAAATTGAACCAACATTCTGCTGTCTATAAGAAACATGTGAATAATCAGAACAAACACAGACTCAAAGTCAAAGGTTGGAAGACCATTCTCCATGCAAACAACTCCTCCAAAAAGGCTGGTGTGGCAATATTAGTATCAGATAATATAGACTTCAGGCTGAAAAAGGTTAGAAGGGACAACGAAGGCCAATTCTTATTAATTAAGGGGTATGTACACCAGGAAGAAATTACACTAGTAAACATATGTGCACCCAACGAGGGGCCAGCAAAATACATAAAACTACTGCTAAGAGACCTCAAAGAAGACATTAACAGTAGCACAATAATAGTTGGAGACTTCAACACTGCTTTATCAATGATGGATACATCAACAAGACTGAAACTCACCAAGGAAATATTGGCCCTGAAGGAAGAAATGGAAGAAAGAGAGCTAGTGGATATATATATATATATATATATATCCAGAAATCTTTGGATTATATATATATATAATATATATATATATTTATATATATATTATATATAATATATAATCCAAAGATTTCTGGAAACAAATGAAAATGTTTTAAATGACCCTCTTACTACCTATACATATATATATATGTATATATATGTATATATATAAATATATATATTAATATATATATAAATATATATACAGGGCTTTTCATGCCAAAACAGCTGAATACACATTTTTCTCTAGTGCACATGGAACAGGCTCCAAGATAGATCAAATGCTGAGCCACAAAGCATACCTTAATAAAATAAAAAAGATATAAATTGTGTCAGCTATCTTTTCAGACCATGAGGCACTGAAAATGGAAGATAACCATACACAGAAACAGGGAGTCAAACCAAACACCTGGAAACTGAACAGCTCACTCCTGAACAACAAATGGGTCATAGAAAAAATCAAACAGGAAATCCAAAGATTTCTGGAAACAAATGAAAATGAAATACCAACTATAAGAACTTGTGGGACACGGCAAAAGCCGTGTTAAGAGGGAACTTTATAGCTCTGCAAGCTTTCATCAGGAAACAAGAAAGGGCCAACATAAATAACCTGACAACAGAGCTGAAGATATTAGAAAAAAGACCAACAAAAAGGAGCCCAACCCAGGCAGAAAAAAGAAAATAATAAAACTTAGAGAGGAATTAATGAGTTGGAAACCAAAAAAAAAACAATGCAAAAGATTAGTAAAACCAAGAGCTGTTTTTTTAAAAAATAAACAAGACTGACAAACCATTGGCAAGACTTATACAGTACCCAAATAAACAGAATCAGAAATAAAAAGGGTGACATCACAACAGAAACCACAGAAATCCAAAAGATCATCAGAGATTACTTTGAGAGCCTGTATGCCGTGAAACATGAGAGTCTAGAAGAAATGGGTAAATTCCTGAAGTCCTATAACCTCCCACGGCTGAAACAAGAAGACCTCCAATACCTGAATAAACCCATCACCATCGAGGAAATAGAAACAGTAATTAAAAGTCTGCCCAAACACAAAAGCCCAGGTCCAGACGGATTCCCTAGTGAACTCTACCAAACCTTTAAGGAGGACCTACTGCCAGTCCTTTTCAAGCTCTTCCAGGAAATAGAAGAAACAGAAACACTCCCAAACAGCTTCTACGAGGCACATATCACCCTGATACCCAAAGCAGGGAGAGACAACACAAAGAAAGAAAACTACAGACCAATATCCCTGATGAACACGGATGCTAAGATCTTCAACAAAATACTAGCAAACAGAATCCAAAGACTCATCAAGAAGATTATACATCATGACCAAGTAGGATTCATCCTGGGAATGCAAGGATGGTTCAACATTCGCAAGTCAATCAACATAATACATCATATCAATAAAAGAAAAAATAAAAACCATATGATCCTTTCAATAGACGCAGAAAAAAGAATTTGACAAGATCCAGCACCCGTTCATGATTAAAACCCTCCAGAAAATGGGAATTGAAGGGACTTTCCTCAAGATAGTTACAGCCATCTACCAAAAGCCCACAGCAAGCATCATTCTAAATGGGGAAAAGTTGAAAGCCTTCCCCCTAAGATCAGGGACAAGACAAGGTTGCCCACTCTCACCTCTTCTATTCAATATAGTACTGGAAGTACTTGCATAGCAATCAGAGAAGAAAAGGACATCAAGGGCATCCAGATAGGCAAGGAAGAAGCCAAGCTATCATTATTTGCAGATGTCATGATATTATACCTAGAGAACCCTAAACTCTACCAAAAAACTCCTAGAAACAATAGACGCATATAGCAGAGTGAAAGGATACAAAATCAACACCCAAAAGTCGGTGGCTTTCCTATATACAAATAACGAAAGAGAAGAAAGGGATATTTAGGAAACAGTTTCATTCACAATTGTGTCACAAAAAATCAAATACCTAGGAATCAACTTACCCAAGTGTGTAAAGGACCTGTACAAAGAAAACTACAAGACACTGCTCCAAGAGATAAAAAGAGGACACAAGGAAATGGAAACACATTCTCTGCTCATGGATGGGGAGAATCAACATTGTCAAAATGGTAATACTCCCTAGAGCTCTGTACAGATTCAATGCAGTCCCTGTAAGGATACTCATGACATTCTTCAAAGAAATTGACCAAATGCTCCTGAAATTTATATGGAACAATAAACCCCCAAGGATAGCTAAAGCATTAATCCTCGGGAAAAAAGAAGATGGGAGGCATCACCTTTCCCAACTTCAAACTGTACTACAAGGGAGTAGTAATTAAAACAGCATGATATTGGAATAAAAACAGACCTGTGGACCTATGGAATAGAATTGAGTATCCTGACACCCAACCTCAAACAAATGATCATTTAATCTTTGATAAAGGTACAACTAGTCTAAAATGGATTAAGGAAAGCTTCTTCAACAAGTGGTGTTGGGAAAACTGGGCAGCGACATGTAAAATAATGAATTTGGACCTGTGTCTAACACCATGCAAAAAAATCAGATCAAAATGGATTAAAGATCTCAATATCAGACTTGAATCCATAAAGTACATTGAAGTAAACATAGGAAAAACCCTCCACGACATTGAAGCTAAAGGCATCTTCAAAGGTGAAAAATCACTAACAAAGCAACTAGAAGAAAAGATAAACATATGGGACTACATGAAACTAAAAACTTCTGCACCTCAAAAAGAAACAGTGACTAAGATACAAAAGCAGTCCACAGAATGGGTAAGAATATTCACCCAATACCCATCTGATAAGGGGTTAATATCCAGGATATATCAGGCACTGGTAGAACTTTACAAGAAGAAAACAAACAACCCCATCAAAAAATGGGGAGAAGAAATGAACAGAAACTTCAGCAAGGAAGAAATTCGAATGGCCAAAAAAACATATGAAACAATGCTCATCATCACTAATCATCAGAGAGATGCAAATCAAAACAACAATGAGATACCACTTTACACCACAGAGACTGGCACATATTCAAAAGAGCAAGAACAACAAGTGCTGGCGTGGATGTGGGGAAAAGGGGACACTCATCCATTGTTGGTGGGAATGCCGGCTGGTACAGCCTTTCTGGAAAACAATATGGACATTCCTCCAAAGACTAGAAATTGAACTCCCATTTGACCCAGCCATACCACTCCTGGGAATCTACAAAGGAAACCAAAATATACGCAGCGGAAACACCATCCCTACTTTTCTGTTCATAGCAGCATTATTTACAATAGCCAGAATCTGGAAGCAACCAGAGTGCCCAAAAGTTGATGACTGGATAAAGAAGCTTTGGTACATCTACACAATGGAATACTATGCAGCTTTTAGGAAAAATGAAGTTATAAAATTTGCCTATAAATGGATGGACATTGAGAAGATTATGTTGAGCGAAATTAGCCAGAAGGAGAGAGACAGATACAGAATGCCTGCATTTATTTGCATAACATAAACATATATATATATGTACATATTATGATACCAATATTCAAGGTCAAGTGAAACATATATCAGGAGGTCTTGTCAAAGGTGGAAATTATCACAAATGTGTGGGAGTCAGAGGCTAGGTAAGACAGAAAATGGAACAGTGTGCTAACAATTGTTGAGGGTACTAATGCCAACCTAGAACTGAGCATTAAATAGAGGTAAAAGGATACACATGACAACCCTTTAATGTATGTTCTGTAATCCATAGTCTGGAGGGAAGGAAAAGAGAAAGAGAGAGAAAGGGAAAGAAATAAAGAACCTTTCATGGAGGAGGGCTGGGGGAGGGGGAGGGAATTGGGGACGTTGGTGGTTGGAAATGGGCACTGGTGGTGGGATGGGTGCTGGAACACTGTATGACCAAAACCCAAATATGAACTTTGTAATTGTATATCTTTGTAATTGTAAAAATAAAAAAATTATAAAAAAGAATACTAATACATGTGGAGTTATCAAATAATGTTGGAAAAATATTTCCAAAGTTTATGAAGTTTACTGCCAATAGATCTGCATTACAAGAAGTTTTAGAAGTTCTGTTACAGGGAACTAAATATAAAACCAAAAACCCGATGAACAGAAAATTGTTGACTGCAGTTAAGTAAAACAATGAAAACCAAAAAGTTGCTTTTCAATGCAATAAAATTTGAGATGGCAACAAATTAGAAAAGGGGGAAGAATATTCGCAAGTATCTGTTTAAACTAGAAACAGTAACAAGTTGATGCTGTCATAGATAGGACTATCTTACATGCTTCTAAAACAATCCTCACAATAATCCTTAAACAAAACCTAGAACAAAGACATTTAAAAGACTAGTTGAAGAAATGTAGGATTCCAAATGAAAAGACAAGCACTATTAGTAAAAGAGACAGAAATATCTAGATGTTTGCCAAGAAATACAGCCTGCTCAAGTGCAGAAAATATTCCCCAAACATATCGTAACAATGGTGATAATAGCATACAACACAGTTTCATAGAATTAACAAAATATAGATCATATATTGGGATAAAAAATAAGCCTCAATAAACAAAGAAAAAGTATATCAAAAAATCATGAATTGCCAAAACAAAACATGGAGAAATTAGGGGTGATTATGTTAAAGGGACTAAAGGGACTACGGGAGGAAGTGAAAGACAATTTTCATAAGTGAAGTATAAATAACTCAATAGGCATGTGAACGACAGTAAAATATTCTTAAACACAATGAAAACTGTGGTTGTACTGTTACCTACCAAAGACAAAAATGGTTTGGGAGATTGAGTGTATGGGGCATTTGGGTAGAAAGGAAGTACTTAACACAGAGGCAGGTCAGATAGTAAAGAGGGCAGGGCACTTGCCTTGGTTATATACCTGGCTTAATCCCTTTCACCCTATATGGTCCCCTGAGCCCACAGGAATGATCCCTGTATCTAAGCACTGATGCAGAGTAACAAAATAATGGGCTAACTTGGTGTCTAGCATAGGTATTTTGCCTTAAAAAATATTGGGACTTGGGACTGGTTCTGATGGAAACTTTAGAGATACTGTTTAAAACTCTAGTTTTTTTCCCTCTGACCTTCCTTCAGTATTGCTCTTTAGGGACATTTAATTTGTCTTTGTCCTTAATAAGCAAAAAACATTACAATCTGTATGGTCCTCCTGGACACATGTCTCTGTTCCCTTTGAAGATAACCCATCTCTAAATGATTTCTATTTAGTGTACTGATTTCCACGTAATTCTGTGATATTTTTTTTTTGGTGGCTGCTAAATTATAGAGTTTCTACTCTGTCTTCTTCCTCTAACTTTTTGTCTAGGAAGAAATGATGAAGCAGCTTTCTTCAAAAAATAAGATCAGATGGAGAGTACGAGACAGAGAAAGACAGAGACGGTTTTATGTAGCTGAGTCCTGAGATAGAGTTTGGGAAACCTAATTAATTACCAGTGTTAGCTTCTGCTGCTCCATAAAGGTTCTGCTAGGAAAGTTTTGTTGATCGCTTTGGAATGAATGCTATTCCTGCTTATATTTTTCTCTTTCAGACGAAGCAAAAATCTGTTACAGTTTCTTAAATAGAGTCAAGAAAAAGTAAAAATTGGGTTATTCTTGCTTGTCTAGTATACTCATTCTTTTCTCACTTAGCTGAAAACAGCAGCTAGATTTAGCCTCAGTACCTGTTCCTACATTTGGTAAGAGTAACAAAAAAAAAAAAACACCATCACAGGGCCTCCTGACTGGGCTCTGTAAAATTAGCATTGTATCTTTAGCAGACCATTAAATCTCTATGCATCAGTTTCTTTATTGTTCAAGGTAAGTAGTTCCTTTTTTACATCAATGGAACATTCTGAGAATCAGATAAATTTATCAGTGCAATTTATTTTGCAAAATAAAAATGCATTTTGCTTTTGTAAAAGCAAAATGCCCTGCTTAAGATAAATCTAAAGTGCTGTCATTATGGTATCACCATTCTCTTTTAACCAATCTAGAACATTCAATTATAAATATATACATAACCTAATTTAGTAAAACAGCATAGATAAAAATTTATGGAAAATCCACAATTATATTATTTTTATTATTGATATGATCAGAGGCATTTGTTGAATTACCATCTTGGCACACTTTAACTTATTGACCAGGTACATCGTAATTCCTTGTCGATGTGCTTGCTATGGAAATTTATATAAAGTAATTTGATAAAAGCTTTGCTAATTCAATAATTGAATTTCATGCCTTATATTTAAAGTCTATAAACAAAACTTACAGAAACGTACTTAAGCTATTGCATTATTTTGATATTGTTATTGAATAGAATTTGTATTTGAGATTGGTAGGCAGCATATTTAAGTGATGTGCTCATGAAAGTGAAATATTAAAAACAGCTTAAGAAAATTTCCCTTCTGGCAGTTAACAATTGATCAGAAATCTACTCTTCAGCATTATTTGAAAGTAGCATGGGTTTTTAATTAAAACTATTCACTCAATTTATTAAAGTAAGTAAAACTTTCCATCTGATCAGGTTTGCCTTGAAAAAGTGGGTTTTTTTAAACCTCCTTTTATGGATTGAATGATACAATTTTCTGTAAAGAGTAGTTATAAAAGACATTGGCCATTTATTTGAGAACAATCTTTTTTCTTTAAATTCAAATTTGAACTGTGAATGTAATTCCTCTGTATGCTTAAAACATTTGATAAATTCAGGATCTTAATTCTATTATTCTATGTTATATTAATTGGAGAAGATATAAGATACAATTCTTACAAGCTGTTAAATTAAACTATAATTTATGTAAGCTAATTTAAATAAAGATGATTGGTACAAAGTAAATCTAAAATTTCTCAGTTTGGGCCTAAGAGAATTGGGCTGAGCAATTCTTTATGCTGGAGTTGTGGGTGGCTTCTATCTCTGGCATAGTGTGTCCCAAACTCTGCCTGGAGACACTTCTGAGAACAGAGCCAGGAGAAGCTCCCAAACTGCCGGGTAAGGCCCTCAACACTCTCTTCCCTAAGTATCACTTGAAAACACATATGTAGAGCATTTTTGTTTACATATTGCCAGATGATCATTAATCTTCTTTGTTGTCTATATCATCTCATTTATATTTCCAATAATCCTGTCCTTCAGCACTCTTCCAGACCTCATTTCGCGATAATTAAATTTTGCAGTTCATGATTATAATCTGTAAGCACACTTCAGAATAATAATTCGTAGCAAATAATTTGTATTTCAATCTACAAGTATTTTATCACTGATCAGAATAGGATCCCAAGACTGTCCAGCTATGAGAAGATTAGAAGAAAAGTTGTAATAGCTTCTCTTCTGAAATCTTAGCACTTGAACTACATGCTGCGGTAATCCCAATACATAATAATTAAGAATGGGTTGAAGCGGACTGGAGGGACTGGGAACATTGGTATGGGGAAATGCACACAGGTGAAGGAAATGATGTTGGAACTTTTATGACGAAACCGAATCATGAGCAACATTTTAACTGGTATCTGACTGACTCAAAACAAACAAAAAACTCTGAATTTCTTAAATTGAGAAATTTCATAAACTGAGAACTTGCAAGAATGGACATCATATTTTTTATGTTAGCTTTTCCCAGAAGGTGTGATCTTTTTTATAGAACTCCTCCAATTCCATGTAGAATTTCTCAATTTCATCTTCTTTGTATGTGGATGTTGGTGCATAGACAATGAAGATAGAAATTGCTGGCAGTGGGCCACATCTCTTCAAGTGTAATCGTCCTATTCGGTTTGTTAGGCATTCAAATGAATCAATGTTAATGGCCATGTTCGTGTTGACAAGGACACCAACGCCACCAATGCCTCTTTCATCTCATGTTCCAAGGAACAATTCTTCTCCGGTGTCAAATACAGCATGATGCAACTGACGCCTCCTCGTCTCAGTCAGACCAATGATGTCGCACTTGATCTTTTTTGCTTGCAGCATCAGATCCTCAATATATGCTTCCGATGCCAGCGTACGTGCATTGAAAGTACAGACAATCATTTTAGTCCTTCTTCATTTTGGCAGCCTAGGATGGCCATGAAATTTTATCAGGCACTGCTTGTTTGCCTTTCTTACTGCTGCCATATTAAGGGCTCTTTTGGGGTCAGGAAAATAAACATTTCTGTTACTGCATTTGGCATATCGAACACGCATCGGACAGTTTGCCAGGCTCTGCCATGCGGGCACTATATTCTCACTACTTTGTAGGGCTTTCTCAGAGGGATGGGGAGAATATTTATGGTAATTTGGAGGTAAATCCGCTGGACGCAGCGGCAGCATGGATCGGGAAAGCTGGTTTCTGCTCTGCTGGGTGTACCCTGTCTTAGGCTCAAGCATTCCTGGGCTTGAAATACTCTCCTCTGAAGGGCGGGTCTCTGCATGGTGGGTCCTTGAGGGGCTGGGTTTCTGACAAGCCAGGCTGGAGACTGGATTAATCTGTGGGCTGGAGACTGGATTAGTCTGCTGGGTGGAGATCTTACCTGCTGCAGATAAAAAAGATCACACCTTCTACAAGATCATAGTTGGTGATTTTAATGCCAAGATAGGACCAAGAAGATCTGCTGAAGAACTCAACATCGGGACCCATGGCCTAGAATGGAACGAACAGGGTGAGAGACTGAGTTCATCATGTCCACCAAGACCATTCATGGGAACTCACAGTTCCAGAAAGCTGAAGCGAAACATTGGACATGGGAATCTCCTGGAGGACAGTTCCACAATGAAATTGACCACATCATCTTCAATCGACGGTTTTGTCTGACCGATGTAGCTGTCGTCCCCAAATTCCAAACAGGATAGGACCACCGTCTCCTTCGTGCAAAATTCTACTTCCCGCAACGGGGAGAAAAGGCTGCAAAGTTTAAGAAGAGAACTCCCAGAACGACCACCAATAGGGAACTCTTTGGCACCATTTCAGCAACATGGGAAGATACCATCATTGATGACATCAATGAAGAATACAACCGACTGGTTCAGCACCTCCATGATTGTGCGAAGAATGCCAAGAGATAGAAAGACACAAAAGGACGCCTGTCTTCAGAAACTCTTGAGCTCATTCACCAACGTGGCAAGGCGTGAGCCTCAGGAGACCAAATGCTAACATCCAAGCTTGCTAAACGGTGCAGAGAAGCGATAAAAGAAGACCTCAAAGACAGAAGAGCAAAAATACTGGAAGATGCAGCAGAAGCCGGGAAAAGCATTTGCACTGCCCGCCTGTCCTTTGCCAACTATAAGACCAAGATGACTGCCCTCCGATGCCCTGATGGATCTATCACATCTTCCACAAAGGCAATGGAGAAGATTATCCATGACTTCTACTCAAATCTCTTTGATAGCCACATCCACCTGCCCACATACCAAATTCCACAGGATGGATATGTCATTCCCAACGCTCTCCCTTCTGAAATCCAAAATGCCATCTCGTCGGTAAAGAAGGGAACAGCACCAGGCCCAGACAAAGTCAGACCTGAACACCTGAAGAATCTGCCATCGGTACTCATCAATACACTAGCTCGGCTCTTCACATGCTACCTGTACGAATGCAAGGTGCCCTCCCAATGGAAAACAGAAGGACAGTTCTACTGTTCAAGAAGGGAGACATTCACGACATCGGCAACTATCGCCCCATCTGCCTGTTGTCTGTCATCTACAAGCTGTTTTCACGAGTCATCCTGAACAGGATTAGCAGAACACTAGATGAAGAACAACCATGTGAGCAAGCAGGTTTCTCGGAAAGGATTCAGCACAATCGACCATATCCACACAGTAACCAAGCTCATTGAGGTTTGTAGGGAGTACAAGATGCCGCTCTGTCTCACGTTCATTGATTTACAGAAAGCCTTTGATTCTGTGAGACTGAAGCAGTCATCGAAGCCCTAGCCAAACAGGTTGTTCAAGCCCAATACATCAAGTTCCTTCGTGAGCTGTATTACGGATTCACCACCAGGATCTCACCATTCTACAAAGAAGTGATCATTAATGTGAAAAGAAGGGTTCGACAGGGTGATACCATTTCACCAAAACTCTTCAGCGCCACCCTCGAGAACATCATGCGACAATTAGAATGGGAAGGAATGGGAGTGAAGATAGAGGGTCGGGCAACTACACCATCTCCGCTTCGCTGATGACATGGTTCTAATAAAACCAAACATTAGCCAAGCGGCACAAATGCTGGCTGACTTTGACCGAGAATGTGGAAAGATAGGTCTACAGCTGAATCTAAAGAAAACTATGTTCATGAAGAATGAACTAGTTCCAGAGGCCCCATTCACTCTCAATGGAACAAACATCTCTGAATGCAGCAGTTATGTGTACCTAGGTCGAGAAATCAACATGATGAACGACCTAAAACCTGAGCTGCGCAGGAGGAAGAGAGCGGCATGGAATGCCTTCAAAGGCATTGAAGAAATAGCTAAAAGGACAAAGAACCTCCGACTCCGGGCACATCTCTTCGACTCCACTGTTCTCCCTGCATTAACATACGCCTCAGAGACCTGGGCCCTACGAAAAGCAGGATGAGACTGCTATTTGGGTATCCCAGAGAGGAACCGAAAGAGCTATGCTTGGAATATCACGCCTCACTCAAGTGAGAGAAGGAATCCGGAGTTCTGACCTCCGTCGCTATTCCAGAATCAGGGACGCTGTCTCGTTTGCCAAGGCATCGAAAATCAGATGGGCTGGACATGTAATGCGATTTGGAGACAACCGCTGGACTAGAGCCATTACCGACTGGATCCCACGGGATGTCAAAAGATCACGTGGCCGCCCACCTACAAGATGGTCAGACTTCCTTGTAAAGACCCTGAAGGAACGGTTTGAGGCTCTTCATATTCCTGAATCAACCAGATGCCATTGGGCTACATTGGCACGTGATAGGGTCCAATGGAAATGTTACTGGCGCCCGCTCGAGCAAATCGATGAATAACGGGATTCAAGTTATCAAGTGATCAAGCTCTTCCCAGCCATTTCCCTATGCTTTATGCAGGTTAAATATTGTGCATTACACATCATTCTTAAAATATGTTTTATATAAATTAGATTTATTGATTGAAATTTGCTCATTTGTCCATATATTCATAAAAAGAGTAGTATTTTATGCATAACATTAATTTAAAAAAATCTAAAAAGTAAGCAAAGTTTACTTCTATTAAGCTTCCATGATTCCAAGTTGGAATGGACAGAGAATGATGTGCATAGCACAAGCTCACTTGCCTTAGTATTGCCTTGAATTTCCAGGTGTTTTCTTGGAAAATGCTTCAGTGCTACATTTGGTAACTGATTAAAATTTACCTATCAACTAGTAGTTGGAAGTCAATGAGATTAACTATGCACAGTCATTTTCTAATATATATAGTATGAATATATGTGAATGATGAACATGTTTATTCATAAGCCTCATACATAGTTCAAAGTCACAGATCTTATGTATTTTTGTTATTTAGACTCACTTTAGGAATAAATTTGTAATAATCTTTGGACATCTACATCTGACAGTGATTTCTTATGTGTACATAATATATTGCTTAAAATAAGAGCATAGATAAACATACATATATACAAATATATGTATATACAAACACATATGTACTCATACATATAATATATGTATATATGGCCTCAATTTCAAGTTTTTCATTGTGCTTGTATAATACAGTACTAAAAGCCATGCCCCTTAATATGGACACAAAGGGAGCCTGAAAACTGGTTCTACCAAGAACTCAGCTTGTATCTTCAATACTCATGAACACTATTCTGAGTTTTCAGTCTATGGCGTAATTCATTTTTCTTCATAACTTTGACTTAGATCTCTATTAACTTACGAAACACTTTGCTTAAAATCATCTTCCGCATTTCTCATGGCTTTTTGGAGAATTGAACTTTTACAAATGCTTCCCACCTTTTCAAAAAAATAAATTCCATAAGCTCTGAAATACATTCTCTTGCAGATAAATTCCAGAATGTTTAGATTTTAGTTATTTATCAGTTCTTTGAGTTGTAACAAAAATAATTTATTAAAATTTGTAAACATGCATGTAAAATGAAATGAATTTTGAATGTAAAAATAGTCAAGAAAGGAAAAATAGAAATAGGAATAAAATCAAGTCAGAATTGGGGAGGGTACATAAAATTTTACCCCTAACTTTCCTCATGCTTGGTGGAGGTAGGTCACAAATTTGACTGAAGCTATCTAGAAAACAGTCAGAAGAAAGAAATAGTATAACTATCTGAAGGTAAAAGAAAATTAGCTGTTTTAAAGACATATATTAAAAATTTTAAGTAAAAACATTTTATGTTGAGGTTTTGAGCAAGGGGAAGGAGGGAGAAAAAAGAGAAAGAGAGCAACGTGCTCTAGAGAGAATGGACTTCTCCAAAGGCAGAGAGACCCCCAGCACACACATCCCAGCACTGGATATGAAAGCATGAAATACACATCTCAAGAGGGGAGACACAGTCACACATGTGCTCAAGTACTTGGACACCACATGTGCTCAACCACGTGGCATGAGCAGCAGATGGGCTTAGTCAACATATGTGAAAATTATCAAGGATTTTGAGCTATTTTTTTTTAAATTTTAGCCACAAGGATGTTTAGATTGTTTGTAACTATCGTATAACCCAATTTAGATTGATAGCTAGGGAAGGTCATTGGTTTTAACCTTTTGCAAATAACACTCATACAGTTGAGATTGTGGTCAATATGGCCAGTGCTGTAACAGAAACTCAGAGTCTATCTGCAATCTCTGTGGATCTGCTATTTTCTCAATGGTGGACGTTTGTCTTGAATAGCAAGCACTTGCATACTCTTCACAGGACGACTTCCCTTTCAGTGTTGAATCCACTTACCACTAGTTGCAAGCAAGTCAGTATTTCTATGTGGCTGGTTCATGAACTAGCTTTCTTCTAAAAAAAGACGACTTCTAGATTTGCTGGAACTTCTGAAGTCATTCTCTGAAGACTTTTTCTGTAATCTTACACTCAATCTTACCTCCTTTATATTCCCTGCTTCCTTAACTTTCTTCATTAGTAAATCATTTTTCTTCTTGTTAGAAGATGTTCTGTGAAACCCTACCTAAGACAGGGATGAGAAACACAATGTGTTGTTTCATAATAATGCCCAATGAAATGCGTTGGCTAAATTTTAACTAACCGTGGTCTATACAGTATAAACTCTACATTGTTGTCTTTATTTTAACCACTGACCTGAGATTTTTTAAAATTGATTTTATTATACCGCTGTGAGATATACAGTTACAAAACTGTTCATGATTAGCTTATAGTCATAGAGTGTTCCAGCTGAACTGAGATTTTTCCATGTGCATTTAATGTACTTTCCCCCCACTATATTGAAGGGATATTATTGAATTTTGTTAATAAGAAATTATTTTTCTTACATATTTTGTTGTTTTTTTTATTCCTATCCTCTCCTTCTGTTGGTTCCATTGTTTCAGTGACTGGAAAGTCACACACATGTTGTTGTGGTACTTGGAATTTTGACTGATTATTGCTAGAGTTGGATATTTGGAAACAGTGCTACCATAGGATTGTGGTACTTTAAACTGGGATGCTTGCATGCATCCTGGTCGCAGTGCTTGCCAGAATGTGCTGGTCTCTTCAGAGATTGTACTCCTAAGCTCACATATTTTTAATTCTAGTGCTCTGTCAATTCTCGTTGCAGTGCATGCAGATAGCTCTTGGCTCTGTGGCCAGAAATTGATTGTGGTGCCAAAGACCACAGAGAGCAGAGCTGTCAAGATTGTACTCAGCGCATGTGGAGCAGTGGGATAAAACTCATGCCCTTATGCTTGCAAGGGAGATGCTCTGAATCCCGGAGCTATATGCTGTGCCCCAAGGCATGATTCCAATATCACCATAACATTGCTTTCTTTGGGATGTAGATTTTTATTCTAATGCTTTTAGTCCTTTAATATCTTTATGGTTTAATATATGTTATAAATGAATATTTTAGTGATGAGGCAGAGTTTTTTTTTGCACAAAAAAGTAGAGTTTACTGAACGCAGTTAAATTTATTAGCATATTCTCTTTATTGTGTTTTTCTAATAACTTTTGTAACTAGCCATAGGTGATAAGTAAAGGGGGAAGACTCCACTTATTTTTCTGGTCATTTTATATTGGTTTTTCATAGGTTACTTTCTATTGGTCAATATGTTGCATGCTATTCTCTTTGCATTTATAATTCTGATTTTTCTCCTTAATTTGCTTCTGAAATGATATTGAAACATAATTGTTTATTTAAAAGATCCAGTTTTGAAAATCTAGTAGAAAGTGTAAAGAATTATTGCATACTTTTAAGTATTAACTTCAGAAAAAGCCAGTAGAAATCACATCATCCAAACTACACTGGTAAACTAATGAGAATCCTTTGCTTAACTTCATCTGTCAGTAAAAAGGTTTTTTATTGACAAATAAACAAAAAAACCCAAAAAACAAAGCAGTGCAGAATTCTTTATTTATATTTATTCTTTATTTATATTTATGGAAAAATAATGACTTCCTCTTGGAAATGTCTCTTAAAGGTCTCTTACTTTGAGTTAGAGAGTTTTGAGTTTTATTTAGTTGGTCAAGGGATGAAGAAAGAGTGAAGAACTCACATATATTTAAGTTAATGAAGTAGAATGTCTATGACTTCTCCTATATCGATTTAAGAGTTGTTAAAGAGATTCCACAGGAATACAGATGTAATCTATGCCCCTGGATTTTGCAGTTGAAAATAAATAAGCTCTGAAACATAGTATACGTGTATTAACACATGGAATGTTATTAACATTAAAGGGTTCATGAAACTTTTCTTTCCTTTGTGTTTGGGCCACACCCAAAGTGCTCAGGGACCAAGGGATGCTGGGGATCTAACTTGGACCTCCTGAATGACAGTGTGCTTCTCATATATTCATTCTGTAAAGTTATTTCTCTCACCCCAACACATTCTTTTCAAACTGAGAAAGTTTTAACAGTGCATAAGATTTGCAGTCTTGAATCAAAATACTTCAGAGTTTGGCTAAGTATATGGAAGTAAAGTAATAAAAAATTTAGTGGCAAGTTATAATTAGTTTCTGATTGTTTTAACTAGGAAATTCATTGGTAGTTCTAGGATCATCTATGTTCAGAAGTTCAAATCATGTCATAAACAAACTATAAGTATCTTGAGGAACTGAAAGGATTAACTGATATTTTATTTGCTTTTGTTTTGTGTTGGCACTACACTGGTGGTGCTCAGGGATTAATCCCTGGTCTGTGCTCAGGGATCTGTTCTGTCAGTGCCATATGTGGTATGAGGAATTGAACTTGGGTCAGCACTTGTAAGACAAGTGCCTTACCACTATACTATTTCTCTGGCCCAATGAACTGCTATTTAAAAGGTAGGGTGTCAGGCACTAGCCAGGGTCCCCTACAGTGCCAGGAAGCGAGTTCCCTTCTACATCCGGCCAGCGGAGAATGGATGAAGACTCAGGAAACCGATGCAGTTTTAAAAGGTTTTATTTATCACAGGTTCTGGCATACAAATTCACAATAGGAAAAACCCTGTGCTTAAGATTCCTGGCTAGAACCCCAGCCACCTGTAGGCCAAAATGGCGGCCACCACGTGTAAAGGTCCAGTAAAGAGGAGACAAAGACAAGACTCCCAAGAAAGGTGCGAGCTCACAAAGAAAGAGTCCAAAAAGGAGGACTAGAGAGGAAGCAGGTTAATTTTACACCCCTGCAACTCAGACCTCCCTCCCACTATTATGGAAAGTAGGGAGGGTCAAATGCCCTCAGGTAATTTCTCCCAGCACCTCACCTAGGCCCTTTTATATGCTAATGTCTTGAGCCAAGATCTGCCTGGAAAAGCCTTTATAGGGTAGAGAGAGGGGTTTCCGAGATGGCTTGTCTCTGTACCAAAGTCTAATACTAGTACCAGTTAAATATTTCTCCAAGCCTTCACAAGTCTCGCTCTACTTCACGGTAGTTTTGCAATTCAGTTGCCTTTGAGTTGTCAGGGAGCCATGCTTGCTTGCTTGGAGGCAAACAGCATTTCTCTCTGGTCTAATTATTTAGGGATCCAACGTGGCCAGGCAATATGCTGGTAAGATCTAGCTAGTGCCACGATGATTGTGGTAGCATGAGAGAATATTTATACCAGCTAGTACAGAATACATGGTCAGAAAAACTGCCACATTTAGGCTACCCCCTTATCTACGAAGTGATTTGCAGGTGGCAATTCAGAGCAGATGCAGAGGCTCTTAGAGGAGTCCTGCAACAGTAGGGCATATGTTACAAAGGGGAATATCAGGGTATACAGTTTTAAATACATACTTTTTTATATTCCAGTTATATTTTAAAAAAAGACACCAGTAGGTAGTTTTGTATATAGTTCTAGAACTAGGTAAATTACCTAAGTTGTAGACATGAATTTATGACTTATTAGGACATGGATATATGGGTGTTTTGTCAATCATAATGCTTGGTAAAATTACATGGGTATTAAAACAGGAAATAGAAAAATTTCAAGTAATGTGGAAAGAAAAGTTTCAAGTAATTTCAAAATTGGAATTCAGATATATTCTTGGTTTTTCAATTTCAAAGGAATAGAGTGATAAAAGTAGCAAAATTAATGAAAACAACCAGTGGAGAAAAAGTGACAGCCTTCCACCTAAGATCGAGACAAGGCAAGGATGCTCACTCTCACCACTTCTAATCAATATAGTACTGGAAGTACTTGCTATAACAATCAGGGAATTAAAGGACATTAAGGGCAACAATATAGGAAAAAGGAAGAAATCAAGCTGTCACTATTTGCAGATTATATAATATCTTAAAATACCAATAAAGTGAAACAGTTTAATACTTAGTAAAAGAGGCAAAAATAAATGAGACCAGTTCATGACCAAGTGGGATTCCTCCCGGGAATGCAAGGATGGTTCAACATCCGCAAGTCAATCAACATAATACATCATATCAACAAAAAGAAAAATAAAAACCATATTATCATATCAATAGATGCAGAGAAGGCGTTTGACAAGATTCAACACCTGTTCATGATAAAAAGCTCTCTGTAAAAAGGGGATTGAAGGAACCTTCCCCAAGATAATCCAGGCCATCTACTACAAGCCCAGAGTGAGCATCATTCTCAATGGGGGAAAAACAGAAAGCTTTCCCTTAAGATCAGGGACAAGACAAGGCTGCTCACTCTTACTACTTCTATTCAATATAGTATTGGAAGTATTTGCCATAGCAATCAGGGATGAAAAAGACATTAAGGGCATCCAGATAGGAAGGGAAGAAGCCAAGTTGTCACTATTTGGAGATGACATGATATTATACCTGGAAAATCCGAAACTCTCTACCAAGAGGCTCCTAGAAATAATATATTCCTATAGTAGAGTGGCAGGGTACAAAACCAATACCCAAAAGTCAATGGCCTTCCTATATGCACACAGCAAAAGAGAGGGACATTAAAGAAACTATCCCATTCACAATTGCGCCACAGAAAATCAAATACCTAGGAATCAGTTTGACAAAGAATGAAAAGGATCTCTACAAAGAAAACTACAAAACATTACTTCAGGAAATAAAAGAAGACCTGAGGAAATGGAGACACATTCCTTGCTCATGGATTGGAAGGATTAACATTATCAAAATGGTAATACTCCCTAGAGCTTTATACAGATTCAATGTGGTCCCTATAAAGATAGCCATGATGTTCTTCAAAGAAATTGAACAAACACTCCTGAAATTTGTATGGAATAATAAACCCCATGAATAGGTAAAACAATCCTTGTGAGAAAGAAGATGGGAGGTATCACATTCCCCAATCTCAAGCTCTACTACTGAGCAGTTGTAATTAAGACAGTGTGGTATTGGTATAGAGACAGACCCATAGACCTATGGAATAAAACTGAATATCCTGAAACACACTCTCAAATATACAACCACTTAATCTTCTATATGGGAGCAAAAAATATTAAGTGGAGCAAAGAAAGCCTCTTCAACAAATAGTGCTGGGAAAACTGGGCAGCTACATGTAAAAAAAATGAACTTAGACCTCCTTTTAACGCCATGCACAAAAAGTCAGATCAAAATGGATACTAGATCTCTACATCAGACATGAATCTGTAAGGTACATCGAAGAAAACATAGGAGAAACGTTCTACGACATCGAAATTAAAAGTATCTTTAAAGACGACACACCACTGACCAAGCAAATGGAAGCAAAGATAAACAAATGGGATTATATAAAATTGAAAAGCTTCTGCACCTCAAAAGAAACAGTAACCAAGATACAAAGACAATCCACAGAGTGGGAAAGGATATTCACCCAATACCCATCTGACAAGGGGTTAATATCCAGGATATATCAGGCACTGGTAGCCCTTCACAAGAAAAAACAGCCAACCCCATCAAAAAAATGGGGGAGAAGAAATGAACAGAAGCTTCCAAAAAAGAAGAAATTTCGAATGGCCAAAAGGCATATGAAAAAGTGCTCTTCATCTTTAATCATCAGGGAGATGCAAATCAAAACAACAATGAGGTGCCATCTCACACCACAGAGACTGGCACACATCCAAAACAGCAAGAACAACCGGTGCTGGCATGGATGTGGGGAAAATGGGACTCTCATCCACTGTTGGTGGGAGTGCCGACTGTTCCACCCCTTTTTGAAAACAATATGGGCATTCCTCCGAAAACTAGACATTGAGCTCCCATTTGATCTAGCAATAGCACTCCTGGGAATATACCCAAGAGACCGAAAAACATCTTTGTGATTTTATGTCTCGCTGAGATACAATAAAAATAAAAATTTATTTATTTATTTTTAATTTTTATTATACCACCGTGAGACATACAATTACAAAGGTGTTCCCAATTGGTTCTTGGCAATACAGTATTCCAGCACCCCTCCCTCCACCACTGCCCCATTTCCACCACCAATGTACCCCACCCCTCCCGCCCACCCCTAGGCTGCCTCAATAGCAGGTACCCCCGTTTCCTCTCTTTCTCTCTCTGTCTCTCTCTCTGTCTCTGCATCTCTCTCCCTCTTATTTTACACATTGTGGCTAGCCCTGCAGATATTTAGAGTTTATCACTTAAGTCTCTTTGTGTATATTCAGTGGTGAGTTTCTTCCATTACCATTTCCCACATTTAGTAAAACACTAGTATCTATTTATATCCTATTAATGAATGCAGTCTTTCTATATCTGTCCTTTTCCTTCTGACTAATTTCACTCAGCATGATAGTCTCCATGTCCATCCATTTGCAGGTAAATTTCATAATTTCGTCTTTTCTGACAGATGCATAGTATTCAATAGTGTAGATGAACCACAGTTTCTTTAGCCAGTCCTCTGTTCTCAGGCATTTAGGTTGTTTCCAGATTCTAGCTATAGTGAATAGCGCAGAGATGAATAAAGAAGTACAGATAGTGTTTCTGCTATGTGTTTTTCTGTCTCTCGGGTATATTACCAGGAGTGCTATTGCTGGATTAAATGGGAGCTCAATATCTAGTTTTCAGAGGAGTGCCCATATTATTTTCCAAAAGGGCTGGACCAGTCGACACTCCCACCAACAGTGGATCAGAGTCTCTTTTCCCCCACATCCAAGGCAGCACTGGTTTTCTTGCTGTTTAGGATGTGTGCCAGTCTCTGTGGTGTGAGATGGTACCTCATTGTTGTTTTGATTTGCATCTCCCTGATGATTAAAGATGAAGAACACTTTTTCAGATACCAAAAATTTAAAATAAAACAACCAGTGGTTTAGAAATAAAATCTTCAAAACAAATTCTGTCTTGTAAGCAGAGATCTATAGGTATGAAAAAATAGGAAAATTGGGAGTGTACTTCTACAAGCTCCCTTTACTTGGTCTCCATATGTGCCTCAATATTTTTCTCTTTGCTGCTTGATGATGGAGCTCATGTGTTGAAGTTTTATCTTCCCACTTCTTTATTTTCTAATTCTCTTTGTTGTAGAATAGTTCAAAATGTTTAGAGTTTTGAAATTTATTTACTAGGTAAAAGCAAAGAGTGAAATCAACAATAACATAAAATAATCAAGTAAGTGCTGTCTTTTTTTCTTTTTCTCCTCTAGACTTTAAATTCAAGCTATATAGAATGGTTTTGGAACTAAAATCCACAAAAGGCAATGAGTTATTCATATATTGACAGTTGTTAGTTAGATATTTTTAACATCTCTCTTGACCTTAGGTATCCTTGACACCAGGTACATCTGCATTTGCTTACAAGCACTAGAGATTTCTATATTTTCTTACAGGCATGATAATCATGTGAATTTCTGTACTCAGATTGCTTATAGTGAGTCTTAGCTTACTGCTTTCACCACAATGCAGCCATGTACACTACTTCTTGGTGATTGGTCTAATCTGTGGGGATTGGTCCACACCTAGCAGTACTCAGGGGTTATACCTGGCTTCATTCTCAGTAATGACCACTGGTAATTTTCAGACTATAGGGACTATAGGTGGTGCCAGGGATTTGAATTTTGGCAAAATGTGCCTGTCACAGGCGCCTGCAAGGAGAGTGCTTTACCTCTCTGTACTCGCCCTGTAGATCCCACTTAATTTAATACAGTATAGAAAAGTCATGAAAAACAGTCAGATCAAATGTCTAGTAATCAAGACAGGTGAGCCTTATGTTTCAGCCTTATATTTGGTTGAACGATTAAGAGCATACAGAAGCAGGTCAGCTTTGGATCTAATTAGTTTGGCTCTTGCATTTGTACTCATAGCCAATGTTTAAATTGCGTCTTGTACCCATTTTTAAATAATGCATCTGGAAATGATTTGGCTACTCTAAAGGAATTCTGCATATATGAACTTACCTTCTTTTTATCATTTCAGAAATTAGTCAAGATAGCATGTGAGCTCTTTTTATAATCTGACCATCTCATTAAAGTCACTATTCAATGAATATGCATATGTATGGACAGTGGTGCACACCTGCATGTATACGTATTGATGTAAAAATCAGGATTTATTTGTTGAACCTAGTTAGAAAAAGATTTTTTTTCTAAGCACCCATTGGCCTTTGTCACTAGATGGCAGAAACAGATCCTGCTTACGTGGGGAAATGAGAACTTATTTTGCATTTGGGAAGGGTGCAGAAAAGCTTCCCACAGACAATGTTTATAGGCTTTCTTTATTTTGACATTTCTTATGAATGCATTAATGTTTTTGGAAATTCCCTGTTAGGTCCCCTGCAGGGGTATGCTGCAAAGTGATCTTGGCTTACACAGAGAAAGTATGTTTAGCAGAATGTGCTTTGCATTTTAGTTTATAATTTTAGAATCAATTACTAGTTTATTTAAACTACAGAATATAGTGAGAAAGGGTAGGGTTAAACACTAAGAAATATCAAATTAGCCACATTATTAAAGGTTGGCCACTATAATATTTTAACTTTTTGTTGCATCTTCATTTTAATGCATGCCATTTAGAGGAAGAAGAATCGACAGTTAAGACATCAAATATAAAATATTTTAAAATTGTTTATGTGCATTTCTGTACTGTGGAGAGATGATCTTTTGGTTTAAAAATTAGTTGTTGCTGTAGATATTAGTTTCACATAAAATTAAATTATTGGGACAGGATTTTTTAATCCAAGCTGATATTCTAGTCTTATTGAACTGTGTTTTGGTGCTATTTGGCTATTACTAATTTTAATTTGTGTGTGTGTGTGCGCATGAAAAACATACAAATAAAAATGTCCAAATTCGAGAAACCCCTTGTAGTATGTTGGGCTGAAAGTCATGACTGACGACGAGGCCACGTGTGCATATGTCCATGATCCTTTGGAAACAGTTTTAAAGTAAGTCTTTGTTTAAAATAATGCTTTTTGTTCTTCCCAGAAAAAACTTGCTTTTCTTAAGATTCTATTAGATTTAGAAAAAGGCAGTTTTACTCATATTTGCTTGCTTAGAATACAACTCTAAAATATATGTTTCATTGTAGTTGTGGCTGTGGGAATTCCAAAGCCATAGGAAGAAATGCTTTGTGAATTCATTTGCATACCAATACCCAGAATGCTTTTCCAGCTCACTGCTATTTAATCGAAGTCAGCTGGTGTCAGAGCCCTGGGAACAAACTGAACCATTTTGACATGCTTCTCTGTGCATATACTGAGTTCTTTTCTGCACTGAGTACATAATGAAAACTCAAAATTTTATCATCACTATGAATATTTTATAGACTTGGCTATTTTTTAATCTTTTTCTTTAGAAATTTCTTATAACCTTTCCAATAAAATGTTTTTATTATTATTGGGATATAAAGTTCTAATTGATAAGTTTGTTCAGAACTGCCATTCATTTAAAATGTAAATTAATAACTTGGTCCTCACTATCTTGAAAAACTTTTGATTCAGAAGATGGGGGAAGGATTGGAATAACATACTTGTTTCACTAAAAATGACCCCCCCCCAAAACAAACAAACAAAACAGTTGAGTTAGAAAGAGTGGGGCACCTTTGGGGAGATCTTTAGTTTTGGAATTGGATAGTGTAACAGGCAAGTCTAATAAACAGAAAACCTGTTCAAAATTATTTTTTAATGGAATAGGATAGGGTTAACTGCTGTTGAGGTAGAAAATGTGACTTTTCTGGAGTTTGTAACAAAATCTAAGACAACTTTGGCTGTTTTATGATATTGAAAGTCACTTTTTATTTTCAGTTTTTACATTTTTCAGCAGAGTTGTTCATGATAATTTGTTACAGGCATTCAGTATTTTAACACCGATCCCACCACCATTGCTCCTTTCTACCACCATTATTTGCTATTTTCCCAACCATCCCTTAAGCCTGTCCCTATATCAGACCCTCGAATATTTATTTTATATTGCTTATTATAACAAATGTGCCCCAAATCATTAAGAAATATTTCCTTAGAAGAAAATTAGTGAAGATTGTTAATTTCACCATGGAGCCAATAGGCTCTTGCATAAGAAATTACTATATGTTGTACAGGATAGGCAGTGTGTGCTTATATTTTGTTGTCGGTTGCCTTCTAATTTACATGCCATTAAATGTGATGTGCCACTTCATTTATCAATATTGTAGAGCGTGAGATGTCATGCAGCAGCAGCAATGTGGCCATGAGCTCCAGGAGCACAAAACTACTTATCTACTTATTTATTTATTTATTCATCTATTCATTCATTCATTCATTTATTTGTTTGTTTGTTTACTTGCTTTTGGGGGTCACACCCAGCAATAATCGGAGGTTATTCCTGGCTCTGCACTCAGGAATTTCTTCTGGCAGTGCTTGGGCGACTGTATGGGATGCCTGGGACTTGAACCAAGGTTGGTTGCCTCTAAGGTAAATACCCTACCTACTGGACTATCTCTCTGACCCCAATAACAAAGTTTTTAGTGTGTTGATAAAGCTGGAGTTAAATTTTTAACTGTGTGGTGGCTTTAGGGTATGCACATGACTGCTAGGTTTACCAGAAGAACAAAGAGATGGGGGGAGGTAGCCTTTCCAAGACTCCATGAAAGCCTGGATAGTTCAGTCCCAAAATCATGTAGTTGAGTTTTTCAACAGACTCACTTCTGGATGGAGCTCATCCAAGAAGTGGAGCACTGCCTTCAAGTTATTCTTAATGCATTTTATTGTGGTACTGTATCATAGGTAGGTTTTTAAGAAATCAGCTGGAAGTAATTGGGCCACATTTTAATTGGCTGTGTTTATTATATAAACAAACAATGATTTAGGGGGCATAACCAAGATGCGATGCTAAGATATATTAATCAGTTTCCCAAGGGGAAGGATTTTAAATGGCAGGGACTAAACAGGTCATATATATGGAAGAATGCCCTGTTTTCGGTCATAGCTCCTGGTGGGACCTCAACAGCAGTGTTTATCCATCATTTTCTGACTATGGCCTCCTTCTGAACTTGTTTCCTTCTAATGCATCCATCCCCTATCTTACTGGTCTACTCCCCTAATCTTATGACATGGCCCCCAACTTGTGTGATTTTTCACCGTGTAATATCCTATCTACAAGGGGTCCATACACTACCCTTGGTCCTCCTTCTAAATATGTGGCTGCTACAACTGATTAGGTATGGAAATGCTGCAACTAAAATGCAAAAAGTCATTTATTTGGACTTTGGATTAGTTGAAAATTCAGACAGAATATTGAAATCTGGAATTTTTATAGCAATAACTGGTCTTTTTTTATTTTTGAATCATTATGAATAATGTTATAGGGGTTTCATATTTTCATAAATTACATAAAGGAAAAATCAAAAATTGGATGGTTTTTCCACTAGTATTAGGTAAAGATTTAAGTGTGACTACTTTTCTTCTGGAACTTTCAGTATTCCAGATAGAATCACTTGATCACTTGATCATTTGACACCCTGTTATTCACTGATTTGCTCGAGTGGGCGCCAGTACCATACCATTTGACCCTATCACGTGCCAGTGTAGCCCAATGGTATCTGGTTCTTCAGGAATATGAAGAACCTCAGACCGCACATTCAGGGTCTTGACGAAGAGTCTGACCTTCTTGTAGGTGGGCAGCCACCTGATCTTCTGATGTTCCTTGGGATCCAGTTGGTAACAGTTCTAGTCCAGCATTCATCTCCAAATTGCATTACATGTCCAGCTCATCTGATTTTCAACACCTTGGCAAATGAGACAGCGTCCCTGACTCTGGATTGTCGATGGAGGTCGGAACACAGGATTCCTTCTCTCACTTGAGTGAGGCGTGATATTCCAATAACACATTCTAATAACATTAGCCAAGCGGCACAAATGCTGGCTGACTTCGACAGAGAATGTGGAAAAATAGGTCTACATCTGAATCTCAACAAAACAATGTTCATGAAAAATGAACTAGTTCTAGAGGCCCCATTCACTCTCAATGGGACAAATGTCTCTGAATGCAGCAGTTATGTGTACTTAGGTCGAGAACTCAACATGGTGAATGACCTAAAACCTGAACTGTGCAGGAGGAAGAGAGCAGCATGGAATGCCTTCAAGAGCATCGAAGAAATAGCTAAAAGGACAAAGAACCTCAGGTCTCTCCCCCTCTCATGAGAGTAAACCCTTGGAGCAATGTTGGACTTGGCCAGGGGATGGCCGAGCCCCTTACTGAGAGGTCAGCTCCATGGGTTGCTTCCACATGGGGCCGGCCGAGCAGCAAAGCTGTGGGTCTGAAGTGGATGGGTCTGGATCTCTTCTGGGGTTGCAAATTAGTATGAAATTTATTCTTGTCATCTTACAACATTGGAATGGACCTCAAGGAACTATAACATATAAACAAAATCGGTGTTATTAGCTTGATATTTTGATTAGTCCTTGTAATCTAGCTTGTGAACATGATTCTCATTTTTCATAGTAAGACATTCTTTTTTTTCTTTTTGGTCACACCGGCAATGCTCATGAGTTACTCCTGGCTCTGCACTCAGAATTACTACTGGTGGTGCTCGGGGGACCAAATAGGATGCCAGGAATCAAACCCAGATCAGTTGTGTGCAAAGCAAACACCCTGCCCACTGTGCTATTGCTCCAGCCCCAATAGTAAGGCATTTTATATGCTACAGTTTGAGCTCTACCAAAAAAACTAGTTTCCTAAATTCTATGAACAATAGATACATGGCATTGATTAAAGTTGTACTGAGTACCTCTGTATCCACTGAGAATGATTCATAGCTAAACCGTTTAAAAATAGACAGAATATTGTGTTCAGATAGGGAAAACTTCTGTTCAGAAAATCTATACAAAAATTTGGATTAATTTTCACTGAAACTGTTCTTACCCCAACAACAAAACTTTCAATGCAAGAGACAAGTGGAGTGAACTGAGACAAATTGGAGTAAAGTAATGCTCTTGTTAAAAGAGAACCTCTTCCACAGAGGAAATAAGATAAAACATGAATGAGATCTCCAAGTTGGGATCATTGCCTAGGGGTTGCACCAACCACAGCACAATATTCCTGTCATCTTACAACACTAGAATGAACCTCAAGGAACTATTAGATATAAACAAGATCGGTGTTATTAGATTGATATTTTGATTAGTCTTGGTAATCTAGCCTGTGAACATGATTCTCATTTTTCATAGTAACAGATATTGAGGGTACATCTCTGAGGAGTACTCTACTACTCCCTATAAATAATTGGCTAGCTGAGTGGAAGGACAACTATCAAGGTGCTTTGTCCTTGCAGAAAATCATATCTGGTCCCTACCAGCTCACATACAATTGTTATTAAGCTATATTCTAGCTTAGAGAAAGTAGAATGTGCAAAAAGAATTCTGGGTATCTTCTGAAACATAATGAGCTAGTAAAGTATCATAGAGTCCTCTGGAGGGTTGAGTCGACCCTCCAAGCTTCCAGATTCTGCTATCTGCAAGCCCTGAAGTAAGTACTTTATTGTAAGTCCTGAAGTATTACACTGTTATTATTCAGTATTACACTTTTATTATTCAGTATTATGCTATAGTGCTGAAGTATTACAGCTGCCAGTTTCTGCTGTCTGCAATCCCTGAAGTAAACACTCTAAGTAAGCCCTGACGCACGCACTGTTTGGGGCCCAGCTGTGTTTGGAGCAGAGTGCTGGAGATCACCAAGCCCAAGTCAGTAATATTCAAGGGCCACCAGGGCTCTACCTGGTAGTGCTAAATAGATCATGCAAAAACAGGCAATAAGGTCTGGGTTTTTCCCACCCCAGGTTTGCGCTTTACCCCTTTGACCCATTACCACTTTCTCTCCTGCCTCCAACATGTTCTAAAACCTACTCTTGCGTGTTTTCCAGTTATTGTCTGGTCTGCATGAGACAATGGTGATTTTTGTTTTTCCAAGGCTAGCTCAAACTTGACTCAGTTGACTCAGAGATACACTGTATAATTTATTATCTTAAATCACTGATTTCTATGTTGGTCCACTCTGTCACAGGAAGAACCAGGCAGTTACTTGACCTAGATGCTACAGTCAGTGCAGGCACTTATGACCTTGAATGTTTGGTTATCATCCCAGTGTATAAGAAATTGCAGGGATAAACAATCAGGTACTCTAATGAATTCCTTGGTTTCCCACCAGGCCCACTCAAACATAGACTTTTAAAAATATTTGTTCAGTTTAATTGATTTTCACTACATGTTCATGCTTTTTATTTTATTGATTTTTTACTCTTAAATATTTTATTCATCTATTTTGCTTAAATGGGACTATTATGTTATTAACTTCCTACATTTTTAGGATAGAAAGTTATATTATTGATCTTATATTGATTATATATAGATATAAATATCAGTGTACACTAATGCTATGAACTTTATTCTAAAAATCTATTCAAATATTTTAGAATAATTTATAATTCTTGGAGAAAATTGTTTCTCTTTCACTCATGAAATAGAAGTATATTGTTTGTCACTTGTCACTTGTCTTCCGTTTTTCATCTAATTGCTCAAGCAGACACCAGTGACATCTCCATTCATTGGGAATGATATCCCTTATTGTCACTGTTTTTGGCATATTGAATACACCACGGATAGCTTTCCAGGCTCTGCTGTGGCTCTAGCTTCATCCCAGAGGATCCAGTCTTTTTCTATGTCAGACCATCAACTATCCAGGACACAGAGGGCAGAGCCTTGGGTGAAGACAAGCCTGTCTCCTGTCTGCCACCTTTTGATGCAGCTAGGCACCGTAGTCACATCTGAAACACCTTGAGGGGCAGGATATTGTTTAATTTCTAAAAATAAAAATGAAAAGTTTAAAAAAGGAAAAGTAAAGAAATGAAAATAGAAATTAATTCTCAGGTGAACCTAAACATTTATTTCAGTCTCTGTACTACTTTGAAAAAAATTGTTAGGATGTTTCTTGAATATGACTAATTATTATTAGCAGGCAAACAACAATGACACTGATGAATGTCACCATTTGTTTGGGAAATATTTATTAAGTACAATTTATGCTGGATGTTGGATTCAGTAATTGATAGGCTACATATATACCTTAGAAATATCATGACAGCATTTATAATTTAAATAATTTTAAATCTACCTATAATTTATTACCAAGTGTCTAATACTCAAATCTACTTTTTGAAAAATAAGTTTTATTTTTATGAATACAAATAGCAATTCAAATTTCTACTACAGTATAGCAGGTTGATATCTATTACAACTCAAACTCAAAAAAATTTCGTTATAGCTCATATGCTATTGATCTTCAGCTCGATGGAGCAAAACATAAAAATCTTCTAATAATTGTACTCCCACTCCAAAATCTGTGGTTTGCAAGCACAGAAGACAGTTGATGATAGATTCAACAAACTGCCCCTTGATCATTTATCTTATTTTAAAAGTCATCCATCTTTGCATAATCTCTTCTTCTAAATTTGAGAAGTTTAAAACCATAACTTTGGCCTATGGTTTCAAATAATTTGTATAAAGGTGTATATTATTCAAGCTCCTCCATTCCCTACTACTTACCTCAATCATGTTTGCAAATAAACACTAATTACCAATTTACTTTGTGGAGATCAAGTCAAATTCCTTTATATAGTATTTTAAATTAAAAAATCTTCTTTAAAGTTCCTAACCCTTGGGGCGGAGCTATAGCCCAGCGGGTAGGCATTTGCCTTGCACGCGCCGGCCTGTGCCTGCCTGGGTTCAATCCCCGGCATCCCATATGGTCCCCCGAGCACCGCCAGGAGTAATTCCTGAGTGCAGAGCCAGGAGTAACCCCCTGAGCATTGCCGGGCGTGACTCAAAAAAGCAAAAAAATAAATAAATAAAAATAAAGTTCCTAACGCCGTGCTTACCACCTCATGAGTTGTTCGTTGGGTTGGTAATAACTAAAACATATTTTTACTATGTTCAACAGTTTATCATTTAATCCGAGTATCTCCAATGTTTAGAAAAAAAAGGCAAAATACTGACCTTTTCCCCCCCAAATAAGCCTAAATGTTTTCCAGGAAATTAGCAATACCTATAATCTTTTTACTAGCCTATATATTTTAGGCCATGTTAAAGAGTTTTCTATTTTCATTCCATTCCTCCAAACATATCACTGTATCACTGTCTTCCCGTAGATCATCGATTAGCTTGAGTGGGCACCAGTAACATCTCAATACATACTGTCACATGTGAGATAGCCCAAGGGCATTTGCCCTCTCCAGGAACATAAAGAACCTCAAACCATTCTATAAAATCACGGGAATGAGGTCCATAATTGTTACAGGTATTTGGCATGTCAAATACAACACGGGTAGCATACTAGGCTCTGCCATGTGGGTGGGATTCTCTTGTAGTCATGTCAAAATTTGAGCATTTATTGATGAGCGGTGTGGCTGCAAAGTGGCCATGCGAGCCGTGCTGTGATCAGTTCTTCTGTTGGGTGGAGCTCTGGGCTGGTCTTGAAATAGACTGCTGCAGGGTGGGTCTCTATGAGCCAGTCTGTGATCAGCTCTTCTGCTGGGTGGAGCTTTGAGGAGAGGGGAGTCCGGATGTGGAAAATCGCGCCCTCATGGTGTGGGGGTTCCTCTGTCTTCTTTTGAGGCTCTGCTGGGGTGGCAAGCCAGGGCTAGAAACTGCCATCCCTCCCGGGCACCTCTTGATCAGCTGGGCACAGGAGAGCAAGTAGCAGCTCTGCCCCGTGTGTGAGTCTCTCATTGGCAGAGATGGGGAGACTGGGCCAGACTCTTGCAACTGTGCTCAAAAGCGGCGCCCAACTACAGCCAGCTGAAGTGCCGCAGAGCGCTTCAAACAAGAAGTATCTGCAAATTGCCTGTTACAGACTAAAACACATATTTGAGCATAATTTCATGGATTCTTAAAAGTCTTTTAGAGTGTTGTGTTTCAATTAAAAGTATAAAAAGTAATGTAGTATCAATCCTCATTACTAGATCACTCCAGTAGTGTCAAGAGATACAGTTGGTGTGGCTTAAGGGGCAGGGACTGGTATATAGTATGTGAGTAGGGTCCATGGTGAAGGAGGGCAGAGACACAGCAATAGGGATTTGGGAGAAGAGGAAAGATAAGCATCATATATTTTACACCTTTTCCAAGAGTCTTTGGTGAATAGATTAATATTTGTAAATAAAAGATTTTTATGATTTTGAATGTTAAAGATGGAAATTTTTCTCTGTATTGAATGATGAGTAAAGAATATTTGAGGAAGATAATTTGACTTTATTTAGATCTTCCTTTGATACTAGACTTCCTTACTCAAAAAATTACCTACATTAAGTTTGTGATTCAATTGCCAGCTAGACAAGATAGATAGACATGACAGATAGACATCCAAATTAGTGATAGACTCCTTGCTTATTGCCAATTAGCTTGGAATTAGGATTTTTTTTTGCTTTTGGGGTCGCTCCTAACAATGCTCAGGAGTTACTCCTGACTCTTCACTCATGAATCACTCCTGGAGTGCTTAGGGGACTATATGGGATGCTGTCGGGGAGCCGCTGGGGTCCCCAACAATACCAGGAAGAGAGTTCCCTTCTACCTATGAAGCCGGCGGGGAGTGGATGAAAACTCAGGGCTCTGGCGCAGTTTTAAAAGGATTTACTGGGGCCAGAGCGACAGCCCAGCGGGTAGGGCATTTGCCTTGCACACAGCCGGCCTGCGCCGATTTCAATCCCCAGCATCCCATATGGTCCCCTGAGCACTGCCAGGAGTAATTCCTGAGTGCAGAGCCAGGAGTAACCCCCTGAGCATCGCCGATTGTGACCCCCAAAAAAAAAGCAAAAAAAAATAAATAAATAAATAAAAGGGCTTTACTATCACAGGTTCCTATATACAATCCAAGAGCAGGGAAAACTCTGGACTCTGGGTTCCCATCTAGTCCCCAGCCACGTGTAGGCCAAGATGGCTGCCACCACGTGTTGAAGCCCAACAGAGAAAGGAGGACAGAGAAGCAAAACGTCAAGGAAAGCCGAAATGACAAAAGAGAGAGCTTCTTCTTGCAACTTCACTTGATCACTTGACATCCCGTTATTCATCGATTTGCTCGAGTGGGCACCAGTAACATTCCCATTTGACCCTATCACATGCCAGTGTAGCCCAGTGGCATCTGGTTGCTTCAGGAATACAAAAAGCCTCAAACCATTCTTTCAGGGTCTTGATGAAGAAGTCTGACCATCTTGTAGGTGGGCGGCCACATGATCTAGTCTCTAGTCCAGCGGTCGTCTCCAAATTGCATTACATGTCCAACCCATCTGATTTTCAATACCTTGGCAGACGAGACAGCATCTCTGACTCTGGAACAGCGATGGAGGTTGGAACTCTCGATTCCTTCTTTCAGTTGAGTAAGGTGTGATATTCCAATTATAGCTCTTTCGACTTAGCTCTTCCAACTTATTTCATAAAAAGAAATCTGCCAGAACTTCCCAGCCCACCCATTGTGGACTGGGCTATCTAGAGATGAAAGTAGGTAAATAGCTCTATTGAAATGCAGCATTTCAGGTGGCCCTCTGGCCTTTACAAGCACCCAGAGATGATTCAAACCCTCCCTAACAGATCTGGGAGGGGCTGCAAGCTAAGTGTAGCTGGAAGCTAAATAGGGCATCACCCAACAGGATGCCAGGGATTGAGCCCAGGTCAGCCATGTGCAAGGCAAACACCCTACCCTCTGTGCTATTGCTCTGGCCTGAAATTAGGATATTCTTATATCCTGAATATCATAATCTATTTTCCTTCTTTCCATTTTTATTACTTCTGTTGATATTGTTGAGATACCCAGGCCTTTCTATCACATACACTTATAGTTGATATCAGAGGTCGTGGTGCTTGTTTACTATGCTCCAATGCTCTAGGCATTGCTCATTTCAGTAATGGAGCTTATGAACATTCAATACATGTTAGGGACTAAAGAAATGCCCATAGTGATTGCCAATTGTTGCAATCCTGGCTTCAGTGCTCACATACTATGTGAGTTGTTGGACTTGATATCTCACTCTTTTGCTTAAGTTCTCACACACAGATACAATGAGTCTGAAAATTGCTTGCAGCACTGGGGATTTCAGATAGCAGATCTGAGCACAAACAAGAGAGTTCAGGATCACACATGATGTAATTCAGCAGGTTATGACTCCAGGTACTAAAGTCTCATGTTTTTAAGGCAGGCACTGAGTCATGTCCCCTATTATGGAATTATATTTCCAATAGTTTTCAACCAAAATCTATCTATGTATTTATCTATGTGTTTATATAGCTATCTCTTCTTGACTTACATTTTCAATACCAAGTTTCAACTTGTCTCCAAATATTTTGTGAACACACCACAGAATAGTTAAAGCAAATAAAAATAAAATAAAATAGCCTTTAATATTCCATTAGCAAACTAGGTATAATATACTTGACAAAGATTTATGAAGCTTATATTGATGAGTTGGGGATTTTAATACTCCTGTGTGTATAGGGTGAAATTCAACTCAATACTGAGAGAAGAGAAATGCCATTTACCAGTGACAGCTACTAAGTCACTGCTGCAAAACAATCTCAATACTAGATGAACAAGGCAACCCATTCTAGTCACAAAGCTTAAAAGTTGCGCTGAATAAAAGTATATAAAATAAACAAATCCTTTAACAAGCAATATCTTGAGTACTCTAAGAACGAAGAAGGTACCCCCACAGAAACTTTGCAGCTGTATCTTTAATGTTGTTTAAGAATTTGGGAGAGAAAAAGGAAATTCCAGGAAGAAGGCAGCATATGGCCACCAAAAATCAAGGTGCTTACACTAGGCTATTTACTAAGTAGGATACAGAAGAGAGTTGAGAAAATGACCAGCCAGTCAGAGGGCTTTAAAAAATATAGTTAATATTATTCTTTACATCCCTGTGGATTGTAAAAAGCAAGTGATTTTTAAAAAATTATTCTAAACTCATTTTAAAGGAGCCTGAATCAGGATACTGACTCACTACTCAAAGCAAAATAACATAAGAAAATGGATTATGATATGTTGGAATGAAATAGGTATGTAGGAGGAATTTGCAAGGTGCATTAGGTAACTGATGGACATTAGAGAAAAAGGAAGGCTTTTAACTAGAAAATGTAGACCGGAGGTAGCACTATTTTAACAAAATTTATGTGTAGAGAAAACAGTAACAGTCAAATGGAATTTGAGTGCATTAGAATTACTATAGTCAAATAAGAGTTATTGACAAAAACACACAGTGAGGAGTTCTATGTGGAGATTGCTCCCCCATCCACTGTGTATCTATCTATCTATTATCTATCTGTCTGTCTGTCTGTCTATCTGTCTGCCTGTCTGTCTTTCTGTCTGTCTGCCTGCCTGTCTGTCTGTCTGTCTGTCTATCTATCTATCATCAGTCTGTCTGTCTGTCTATCTGTCTATCTTTCTATCTGTCTGTCTGTCTGTCTGTCTGTCTATCTATCTATCTATCTATCTATCTGTCTGTCTGTCTGTCTATCATCAGTCTATCCATCTATCTGTCTATCTGTCTGTCTGTCTATCTGTCTATCTTTCTATCTGTCTGTCTGTCTGTCTATCTATCTATCTATCTATCTATCTGTCTGTCTATCTATCTATCATCAGTCTATCCATCTATCTGTCTGTCTGTCTATCTGTCTATCTTTCTATCTGTCTGTCTGTCTATCTATCTATCTATATATCTGTCTGTCTGTCTGTCTATCTCTATCTATCTATCTATCTATCTATCTATCTATCTATCTATCTATCTATCTCTATCTATCTCTCTCTATCTCTCTTCTATTTCTGTCTATCTGTCTATCTGTCTATATGTCTGTCTATCTGTCTATCTGTCTGTCTGTCTATCTATTATCTATCATCTATTTATCTATCATCTATCTATCATCGATCTATCTATCATCTATCTATCTACCAATAAGTTGATAGATAGATTGATATATTTATCCAGAAAAACATTATTTATTAAGAATATAAGATTATAGTACAACAAGTATCTAATACTAGTCTTAAAATGAGAAAAAGGCATAATGAAGAACATCAAAACCTAAGAGGTTTGCGTATAAGCAGGTCTCCAAATGTGGAACAAATGTCATCTGAAAGTAAGTCTGAAACCTAGAGAGTGTTGCATTATAAAAACTAGGAAAGGACAAACTCAAAAATAGAAAAGTGTCACTGGTCAGTAGTGCCAAAAGTATCTTTGGGATTAGAGGAAAAAAGAACTTAAAAGCAACCTTAGCTTTCTTGATTAGGAGATGACTTTTGGTCTTAACAAAAGCAAGTTTAGTGAACAGAAGTCAAATGTTAGTGGTTATGATGGGCTGGAAATTGGAGATATTGAAAACTGAATGTATATTATTCTTTATAAAGCTTGACACCATAGGAACAAAAGGAAATATGAAAAAGATGTGATGTAGAGAGGGGGCAAGGAAATGTTTTTAAATCTCACTTTTCTTCTTTCCCTTTTTTGCTTTTTCAAATGGAAGATGATTGAAAGAAGCCCGTTGAGAGAAAAAAAATCAAAGAAATCAACTGTAAGTCATATTCCCTTTAATTTATAAAATAAAATATTTAATTCCAATAAAAGTAGAAGGGTGTCTTACAGAAGAAAGGTGGTCCTTGATATTAAGCACTTTATAAAGAAGTCTCTTTCTTTTCTAATATGGTGTTGATCAGTAAAACTTTGTCATTGAGTAGAACCATTGATCTAGATAAGAGACAAATGTCTATTCTTGAATAGAAATCTCTTTCCTGGAAGCAGCAGGACCTGAAATCATTACTTTTGAAAGGTAAGAGGCAGGAACTAAGGAAACAAATTAAAATGATCTTGGTTTTAGTCATAAATAAGAGGAAATTATGCATTGGGAGTAAATATTAGTTTAATATTGGTTGCAAGGTAACATGACATTTTGGAACAGATACTCAAGAAATGGAAAATAGTACAAATAAAGGCATTATAGCTTACTTAGCAACCTAACATTGTTAAAATAAGAAGTTATATGTTTATGGAAGCACCTGTATCCTAATTTTTTCCAACAGCACTGCTCAGAATATTGAAATGAAGGCAATGAATAACTAGTATTATATAGAGTTTAATTTTAGCACACTATAGAGCTGTAAGAACTTGGGATGGGTATAAAAGCCAAATTTCCTGCCAAAGATTCTAGTCTGGATATAGAGGAATTAAAATAACAAGAAAACTCCTGTAAAGACAAGGATGGAAAAGGACAATGTTCAATATTTCTACAATGGAGGCGCACTTAAAGAAAAAGGGCAAGGGACAGTTTTTGCTTTAAATGCATTGAGAATTATACATAACAGAATAACTATAAGCGCTGTCTATATCAACAATGCAGATGAAATAAACAAGATCTTCAGGAGAAAACAAAATGATCTGACTAAACAAGTCTAGATGAGTTTCATTTGATATAAGTAAAAAGTGGTGTACCATAGGGCAAAAAATATAACAGTGCAAATATAGAGTAGAAACAGAGACAAAAACTAGTGAACAATTATATTTGGAAAATAGCTACAAAGTTTCATATGTTTAAAGAAAGCGGAAAAGCAGGAGAAGCCTTGAACCTTTCAAGCAGTTTAAGATACTGAGGATTCTGAGTTTGCTTTTTATTCATTTTTAAGCAGGTAGTTAAATGATTGAGGTAAAAAGTATAAGTAAAATATCCTAATTGTGAGAATGAAAAAAAGCTACAAAATTTTCTCTTAATCCACCTCTAGTTCAAAAATATGCTATCAGGAGCATGTGCAAAGAAATGATTTGTTGTGGAGATAGATTTATTTGAGCTAGAACACTTGGAATTCATTTAATTGCTATAATTTATATTGTGATACTTAGAAAAACACAAGTATATACAAAACAAGCATTGGATTGTTATGCTCTTTAATGTAGTATAATTTACAATCCTATAACATTAAAATGTATATAATAAGTGTCCCATGAATGGATCAATTGACAGATTTCTTACTTAATGTGCATATAATAAGTACCGTAGGTAACTAAAACAAAATATTAGTTTGGCCCTTACCTTTTCTGTACTCTTTGTGGACCACAATTTCATCAAGCGTTGCTTCTTGGACAGCTGGCTCTGCCATGAACATCTGAAGTCCCGAGTCCTTAGTGATTTCCATTACTCACACATCTTAACTCTATTTTAACTTTAGGGACTCTATGTATCATTTAACAAGAATTAGCAGCACATTTTCAAAATGATGATGACCATAAGAAAGGTACTTATAGTCACTTTGGGTATGTCAAAGCAATCTTAATTTTATCTTACAAGAAATTATAACCATATAAAAATGATTGATACCATGGACCAGAGAGATAGTACAGAGGGAAGAAGCTTCCTTTCCATGCAACCAACCTTCGTTCAATCTCTGGTAGATTATGTGGTTCCACAAGAACTTCCAAGAGTGGTTCTTTAGCTCAGAACCAGGATTAATCCCAGAACTCAGGAGGTATAGGTCTTAAAGCAATAACATAGAAAGAAAATAATTGATTTAAGAAGATGTTCTGCATTCCAGAGTGAACAGTTAAAGTAAATAATCAATTATGTGCAAGGCACTAGCAAAGTGATTTAAATATGCTGTTTGACTAGCTCAGGAAGTAGTTATTTATAATTTGCAAATTAAAAATCTGAGTTTCTGTGGTTTAGGTAACTTTTTTTTTTTTGCTTTTTGGGTCGCACCTGGCGATTCTCAGGGGTTACTCCTGGCTCTGCACTCAGGAATTACTCCTGGCGTTGCTCGGGGACCATATGGGATGCTGGGGATCGAACCCGGGCCAGCATGGGCCGGCTGCGTGCAAGGCAAATGCCCTACCGCTGGGCTATCGCTCCGGCCCCCTGGTTTAGGTAACTTAAATGGAAAGCAGGATGATCAACTCAAATCAATGTTTGTATATTTGTTCATCAACTTGTGTTTGTTGAGGACCTACTCTACTGGACTTAGGATATTGTGTTAGTACAGGTAATACAAAGATATAAATACCATATATTTTTCTATAAAGATGTCATATTTTATTAAGTCAAATTAATATTCCATCCATCTTCTATAATATGACATGACAAGTTCTCAAACAGGACTGAGGATATAGTTCTTTTGAGGAAAGGGAGATGGGAAAATATGTTTTTTTAAGAAAAGACTATTTCACAGAAAAGGTAACTTTTCTACTTCTTAAGTATGATTGAATCCTACTAAAAGAAATTTGCAAACACTGGACTTTTGAACAATGTAGCTTGAACATTACATCTCTACAATTTTATAATTTTTGAAAGGTATGATTTTGTACCTTATATATAATGATATGTATCATTATATCTCTACAATTTTTATAATTTTTAAAGGGATGATTTCAAAATAAATTCTACTGTTGCCTCATGCTCTTGTGTGTGTATGCCTAAGTGTGCTCATATGCATGCTAGTTGTACATATAACTAGTTAAAGAGAGGAAAACAGAGGAATTACATAAAGGAAAATAAGAAAGCATAGACAAAAATCAAGGAAGTTGAGATACATAGCGGATATATAAAAATAAAATAAAGAAAACTGAGAGATTTTAGAAGTGACTGAACAAAAGATCTAGAGTCAGAAAACGAGTAGTCATAAGAAAGCAATCATAAGATTGGGGAAGAGAAGGCAAGACACAATACTTACCTTTGTTGCATTGTTACTTAGAACATGTATGAAATAGCATGATACTTTTCATTGGAATTTTTTTTTAAATAAAGATTGAATCTGCTTGTTGAAAGTAGCTAAAATTAAGAATGCGTAAATATATTGGGGGGCAGGAGCGATAATCCAGTGGGTTGGGCGTTTGCCTTGCATGCGGCCGACCGGGTTCGATCCCGGTATCCCATATAGTCCCCTGAGCACCGCCAGGTGTAATTCCTAAGTGCAGAGCCAGGAATAACCCCTGAGAATTGCCAGGTGTGACCCAAAAAGCAAAAAAAAAAAAAAAAAGAATACTTACATGTATTTGCCTGCCATGTAGAAAAAAAAATCTCCTCTTGAAATCTAGGAAGTAAAGTCAATGAGATATTTTAGTGGGGGAAATTCTAAAAAACTCAGAAGGTATTTTAAAAAAGTAAAACTTTTTAGCAACAAAATTGCAATGTAAGGTATAAAAAATATAGCATATCCCAACCTCATAAAGTCACTGTGATTTTAAAGAAAAGAAAATTAAACTAAAAAAATTAATTTATGTAGTTAGCAATTAAAGTTTATAAGTGCTAGCAATCATAAATTATTACTGATTATGAAGAATTGATTACTATTTAATGGGGGGGATGAAAAACACTCATTCTATTCTTCAATTAAAAGTCCATAATTCTAAGTTCTCAGGTTTTGCTCTATAGACTTTTCAAACAAATGCTCACATGTTTTGGCCCAGTTGAAAAGTATTTGGTTCAAATCAAGGAATTATTGATTTCCCAGACCTCTCTTGAAAATACCTTCACAAATGCTCTTTCACAGTTGAACGTTTTCAAGTATCTTGCTTTCTTATTTTGTGTTTGATTCATATTTTGAAATATTAAACCAGTGACTGTTCTTTTGAATCCGTTTGAATACAAAAAAGATTAATTTTACATGCAGAATAAATTAATTATTGTAGCATTTTAAATAAGTTTCTCAGTATACTCAATTTTTTTTCCAAACTGATGCAAAATATTTATTCCAAGTTAGTTATTTATGCAGTAGTTTCCCCCTCAACAGGCTTGTGATAACCACTTCTTTTAAATCTGTAAATAATGTTATCAAAATAATCTTAATCTTTGAAATTTCACAAAAAATTTATATTTTACAATCCACCCTGAATATCAAGGCTGCAAGAATAACATAACATTTCTTATATCCAAATATTTTACAGCTGTACCCAAAAAGGGAAAAATAAAGAAAAACCACATATGCTAAGTTAAGGGCTAATGTTACCCGAGCAGCCAAAAAATAAAATATCCAAATTATTAGCATTGATTTAATACAATTATAACTTCAATAGTCACTTTGTCATTGACAATGATTGCTTGAGCACAGAGGTGCGTGCCCCAAGGGCTGGTAGTAGAAGTTGCTGCAGACCAGCCTGTCCTCCCACGGCCAGCTCCCACTGCGCACTGCCCCGTCTATACTGTGGACGTGTGCATCGTAAAATCCTTCCCACCACAAACTTCTATTAAGCAGAAAACAGGGAAAAAAGAACAAAAGCTAAACAAGACAGTTGCTCTTTGGGATATGATTACTTCCCTTGTGCATGAAATATAAACAAAGAACCCAGGAAAAGGCAAAGCAAAGAATGATTTCTTTTATACACTCTCTAAACACATAAGCTGAGTTTCCTGGACCAGATTTAACGACTAGCATTTACACGCCCTACTTCCAGGCATCATCATCCGATGTTTCACTGCTACTGGTTTCGGCGTCGGAGTCCTCAAACTCTGCCTTACAGGTACTTCTCCAAGGGGAGAAGAGGCCAGCGCTGCGCCTGTGCAGGAAGCCGTTCTTCCCAAAGCCGTTTCTTCTTAGCTGCTCTGTCTTCATGTGGAACTCTCTGAGTTCATCCTTTGTGAGAGGAAGGCAATTCTCATCATTTTCGGGATATTCTTGCCATCCCATTGCTTTCAGTAACCGGTGTTCTGCTTCCAGGGAGTGTGAAAGAACCTCCCTTTCCTCCTCAGGATGAACAAGACCATTCTGATGACAGCCTTCCTCTCCATTTTCCTTTGGTTCAGGTGCACTGCTGTCCTCCAGCTTGTCACAGTCTCTGCTCTCTGAGAAGTCTCCATTGGGGCCATCCTTCAGAGTCTTCAGGGAACTCACTCTTCCTGTCGGAAGTCCAGCTGGTCAACCTGCTCAGCCGGGAGGTGCTAATCTCGATGGGAGGAGTAGTGCTGAAAGGGCTCTCTTTGGGAGAGCTCAGAATAGAGCCACTAGCCAGGACTACTGGTTTGGTAACAGAGATTGGACTGGTAAACGCAGATTCCCGACCAGAGGACAGGGATCCTGACTTGTGTTCCATTCTGTTAGTTTTCCATGCACTGGGCTTGGAAGGAGGTGGTGCAGGCTTAGGAACCAGGTTCTTATACACACTGGGAACCACAGTCGATGATTTGTTTCCATTTTCATGGTGAGATCCTGGTGAGGTGAACGCAGCAGAGAAGGGAGCGGCAGGATCTTCTTTGGAAGCTTTTTTGATGACTAGCATTTTGGAGGGTTGCTTGGCACAAGGTGGGTTTTAAAGTCTTCTTCTTCAAACTGCAACTTTTCTATTTTGTCTTCTTTCTTTTCTTCCCTCATCTCTGAGGGAGGCTTTTCCCTGAAAGTCACAGCCTTTCCGAGAGTAGAAGCTGCCATTCCAGTGGAAATGGTTCCCGGGCCACTTGTATTACGGCTGGCTCATGCCATCATGACCTCGTGAAGACCCGTACCAACCAGATGGGGAGCCTGTGATTCCAGCACACGCCTCCCTTAGAAACACCAGAGTCCACAGAATCATGACGAAACAGGGATGTCTGGTGCCAGTAATCTCCAGTAGTTCGCAGAGGTCCATTGTTAAAAAAGCCAATTCAGAGGAATTATGTCTACGACGGCTTACTCCAAATCTACCATCTCCTCATGGTAGGTGCTCTCCGTGTTTTTCAAAGGTAGTTGTAGGTGACTTAGCTGACTGTGGTGTTGAGAAATTTAGCCAAGCAGGAACAAAGTCATGCTGCGCCATTTAGGTCCAGTGTCTCTTTTCAGCAACGTGAGGCATCCAACCTCATGGCCAGGATCCCAGAGTGTAACCTCTGTGGTCCTGTTTCCTGATGCCTTGACTCTGTCAGCTGAAACTCCCGCGAGGTTTTTCTTGTTAAAAGTGTGCTGAATTAGGCTGGCCAGCAGCAAGCCTTGTCCAAAGCCTTGTGATGAAGCACAAAGAAGCCAGGTTCTGTGTCGCCCAATTTCAGGTACCGCGATAGCTCATCTTAAACTACTATCTAGTTTCTGACACGTTTCCAAAGGGGAAAAGGAAAGGGGAAGGGGGAAGGGGGACATAAAAAGTATTTGTTACATTTAAAAAATAGGGGAAAGGGGAAAAAGCTAAGTCTATGTTCACCTCATTCAATTCCCGAGTGACACTTTTACAATTAAATAGATAATACATGGACATTTGCACAGTTAGTGCAAACGCTGTTCATAACAAAATCGTAACTGGAAAAAGAGATAGTCTCATGTGGGCCAATAATGTCATCAAAGTAAAAGATAAAAAGTACTAAAGAGCTATAAAAGATCTTCTGAGCAGTCAACTCCAAGGGTAAAACACTGACATGATAGGCCCCTAATTTACATATCTCATAATTCATGCACAGCTGCTAGAAAGTGTGTGGATATGTTTTCTCTTTTAAATATTTGTCTTATCCTTCAAAATTTAAGGATATGAGAAATCTTAATACAACAAAAAAAGACAGGAACTTGATGTACTTTCTCCTCCACCAGAATAGCAGCTTTGAAGGTAAATTTCTTGGTATAAAGCTCCCCAATGTATCTTCTATGTCTTTGGTCTTCACTATGAACTCAGAAAAAATTAAAAACAAGTAGAAAGGAGTGGGGGACAAGGAGAAAGAGTTCCAAAGTGAGGCTTTCTTCTTTGCAGCTTTGGTGTGTCACTTGGTTCTTCTGCCCCTTCAGAAGACTGAATCGAACCACTAGAAAGTGTTAAGAAGATTCTTCTTCTACGGTTTCGGTATAGAAATCACCTAGTATTTTGGATCCATTTCATCACAGTCAATCATTCAAAAGGCCACAGGAATCAAATTCGGGCTGCAGCGGGGCTACCTCCGGGGTCCAGGCGTCCGAGGGAGCGTGGGCAGCTTCCAGCTCCGGCAGAGATAGCTCACAACCATAACAAAGCTCTTCCCAAAATGGCTGCCCGGCCCACACGGCCCGGGAGGGGCAGCGTATATTCAATTCTTTATACTCATTTTTAAGGTAGGATTGCTCTTTAAAAAATTCTTTTCTGGACAATTACCTCTCTGGAGAAGCTCATTTTTTCTTTTGAACCCCCCCCACCCCTCTCTGTCTCCCTGCCCCCTCTCAGATATCTCTAAATTTTCAGTAGAAACTATTTTGCTTCATTGACCAACAACAGTAGCATATTCTGCTTTGTTTTAATCCTTTACAAATCAGAAAAGTGATGCATTTTAAGAAATGGAAGGTATCCTCATGGAAGTGGTTACGTCAGGCCTTTGTGCTTTGTGAAAATTTATTTTTGTTTTTCTAGAACTGTGTGTTTTAGTTCACTTTTGCCTACAGTCTTTTTATTGTTGTGGTGTTCTGCTATTAAAAGTGAATGTGTGGAAAAAGTGAATGTGTGTTATACGTGTGTTTACAGTTTATATTTTGTTATTGTGGCTCTAATAGAAAGACTTTGGTAGACTTTTGTGGCTCTGTTGCTATAAATTCTTGCAGCACATAACAAACAGCCGATCAGAGAAATGGCAAACATTGTCTATATTCTCTGTGCACTTGGCAGGGATTTTTCATATTGTACATTATTGGCTCTGCTGTGTGATAGCACAACAGTGCCTTTGTAATGCTCTCGGAAGAGCTATTTATATACTATGACTCTACTAAGTACCCTTCCCTCTGCTGGTATTCTTCCACGAGCTCAAAGAGAAAGTGATTCACCCAAATAACAGAAGTATGGATTGACATTGCTCAGAGCACAGTATATTGAAAAGACAAAATAAGTCTTTATATAGCTCACATTAAGTATCATTAGTTTCAATTGAATGGAAAGATGAAGGGTAGCACAAATGAAGTAAAAGATTTTTTTCAAGTGGCCGAAGATGATTAGAGTCTGGTAGGCAAACACTTGAATTAGATGTTCTAACTATGTTGTGGTTAGGACTCAGACCCCAGTGTCACCTGGATTTAGGTGGTATCCTTAAAAATGGTTCACATCAAAGATTAAAAATGATAAATGTCAAACACCCTGTATCTCTGTGGTCACTTTTTGAATTGGAGTTTGATTTTAAATGACTATATAGCTAATATACTTACAATAAGAAGAGTGATTGTAAAAAATAATAATAAAAATGGGAAATATCTTTAATCTTAATTTATTTCATCCAAATTACTCATGAGAAGCATGACACTGTTAAATTTCCTATGAATCTAAAAGTAATAATTTTTCTTTATCTCACACTCAGGTTGACACTGAGTCTTATACATTTAAAATTTTGCTTCTTTCTATCTCAATTAACCTGAAGCATTTATATTTTCCTAAATTTATTACAAATTTGTCAGTACCATTATGCTTGTACATTTATAATGACACTTAGTTGAGATAACATTTAAGAAATAGCTGGGCATGGGATATATACTCTGTTATCAGATACACCCAACAAGGACTTGCCTGCAATCTGACATTTGTATTCATATTAAAAGGTCTGGTATTTGGATTCACTGATATTCAGTCATGACATGTTCAACAGCATGACTTTAAAAATAGCATAAAATGCATAAAATAATAAGGGAAAGAGATACTAGCAGAATGTGATGCTTCAGTTAATGTCACACTAACCCGAGGATATAGGAAATGTCAAATTTTAGTGGTTAAGACAGACCACAGATGTGTGTGCAGTACCAGGAAAAAACTGGTTATGTAAAAGAGTGATATTTTATTTGTTATTTGCTCACTTCTAACATAACTATATAAGAGAGAGATATAGAATGAATAACTTTCTAGTCTGCACTAGCATGATAAAGTTAATCTTAAGAGAAAAATAAGGAAAAACCTTTCCAATCTTTAAAAATTAAGGATCGTCATGCACTTGCTTAATGACAGTACTTTGATGAAAAAAGAGCAGATACTTATATTCTCTGAGGTGGATACAGATATATTCTTTCCAATATCTAGTTCTCACTTGAATAATTGTTTTCTTAATAATTTCTCACATCTGTATTTGGTTATTATTTGACTTTTTTGTGCAAAATACTAGTTGAATCACAAAAGTATATTTAGCTTTATTATCAAATAAAATAATCTGATATATTATGTTCAATGAAAATTTGTTAGATTAGTAAAATTGCCATAAAAAAGATTTATGTTCTAAAATTCACTTTTTAATGAAAGTTACAAATATTTTTATAATTAAATTACATTGAATAAGATAATTATCTGAACTATAAATAAAATGGATTTCTCTTGGTAAATGAAGACTATATGAAACCATACACTGTGGATTTCTCTAGATATATGGAAGTATGGGATGCCGGGATCGAACCGGGCCGCACAGGCCGGCCATGTGCAGGGCAAACACCCTACCTGCTGGTCCAAGCCATAATACTTTCTTAGGGAAGGTAGTGTCAACAAAGATCAACATATCAGCTTTTGGGTGTAGATGTAGGGTGGTGCCACACTTGTTTCAGGCCCAAACAAATAATTATGCCAGGGTCTAGTATCTTCCTCAGATTATCTCATGTTAAAACACTGGAGAGAGAGCTGGTGTAAAGAAAGACATCTTAATGGATGTATGTATATACGTGGGGAGAAACACGTCATAATTTCAGGCCATGGACTTCTTGCAATCTAGGTGTTACCCACAAGGTCCTTTTTTTGTCTTTTGCTTTTTTGGGGTCACAAGCTCAGGGGGTTACTTCCTGACTCTTTGCTCAGGAATTACTCCTGGCGGTGCTGGGGGACTATATAGGATGCTGGGGATCGAACCTGGGTCGGACGCCCTACACGCTGTGCTATTGCTCCAGCCCCCACACAAGGTCCTTTTTATTTCTACTCTGTACCAGAATGATTCTGAGTGTCTTGTCCTCTGTTTATTTAGATTCATGCTTGCCTGCTCAAGGGCAAACTAGCATGATTCGTTCTTTGATCTTAAATGGTTGTCTCAACATAGCCAGGGTAGTGGTCTCCTGGTAAATTTTTATTGTCCCATGTTGGGACCAGTGGGTGTTAAAAGGAATTGTGCCCAATCTAGATAGCTTTGAAATCATAGTAAAGATTATAATAATATTTTAAAATTTAATTCATAGTCAAAATGACTCCTGTAATTGCCACACCCTACATTCGTGTTTACACAAAAAGAGACCACACTTCAGACCCACAGCTGTGCTCGGCCGCCCCATGTGTAAGCAACAGATGGAGCTGACCTCCCGGTAAGGGGCTTGGCCATTAACTGGCCGAGTCCAACATTGCTCCAAGGGTTTTCTTTCATGAGTGGGGAGAGACCATGCTGGCCGTACTCGGAGTAGAGTTTTGGGCCCTGCCCTTTCCTCCGCCTCCATGCAGTTGCCCCAAAAGAGAGAGACCCACCCACGCCAGACCACATGTCCCTTGGCGGACGCCAAGTATCCTATTTTTATAGGATACTGAATTTTATCCTATAAAATAAGGTTCTTCCCAATTTCTTTCACATTTATACAGAGCAAACAGTTATTGATATGTTTTAACTGATACCAGTAAGCCTGGCAAGAAGCCAGAGCAAACCACACATTATGCAGTTAGTCACTCTCAACATCCAGACTCCATAGTTCCTCAGAGCTCCATCCAAGAGAAAACCTGATCTTCCCCCTTTAAGTTTCATCAGTAAGTTCTCGGGTTGAGAGCCTTCTACTGAGACTATACCACCTACATGGTAAAGCCTGGCAAGCTACCGTGTTTTATTTACTTTTTATGCCAAAGACTAGTAACTATTATGGACCTCAGTTCCATAACCTGAAGAATGGTTTCGGGCTCCTCCTGTCCCTGTAGCAAATAGATGTCCTTGGGTTGCACTTGCTTGTGACAGGACTAATGGAGATGTTACTAGTGCCCACTCTAGCAAATCGATGAACAATGGGAAGACAGTGATACAGTGATGAAAGTATATGAAGGCTGTTTATATGAAACCTAAAATTAGTTTCACTAACTTGATTCCAAAAGGGGCTATAGAAATTTTTTTCTATGAACAGTCACTGTGCTATATCTCCAGCAGTATAGCAAGCCCTTTGCAAAGTTAATTATGGCTGATAAATTGATTATTGGGAATGTGACTATATTGGATGATTTATCTCAGTAGAAATTCTGGCAGATCAATGTTTTTAAAAAGTTTCCTTCATAGTAAATCTTGTAAAATAGCAGGGTCCTTTCAATATTTGGATAAAATTTATTTTCCTGTTAGGTACACACTGGGAAATATAATGGAATCCAATACATATTATAACCTTCTTTCCAACTTTAAAAGCTTATTAACATATCAAGTACTCTGGGAAGTTTAAAGAATCAAGAAAACTGATTACTCTTGTTTGACCCAGCATTTGAATGTGGAATCATTTTATTACACACTATCAATCACTTTATTACCCAGGACCTAGAAAAACTATGATATCAGATAAAATAATTTATCAGCTGACACGGCAGAGCCTGGCAAGCTACCCGTGTTGTATTTAATATGCCAGATACCAGTAACAATTATAGACCTCATTCCAATGACCTGATGGAATGGTTTGAGGCTCTTTATGTTCCTGGAGCAAGCAGGTGCCCTTGGGCTCTACTAGCATGAGACAGGACATATGGAGATGTTACTGGTTCCCGCCGAGCAAATCGACGATGTAAGGGAAGACAGTGATACCGTGATACAGTGATCAGCTGACAATGAAGAAAAATAACTGCACTTCAAAATAAAGTGTCCAAAAGGGTACTAAGTCAGGGATTATTATCTTGCTTAACATTAGCTATAAAACTGCTCAGTTGGTACTGTGAGTATTAAAGGAGAGGAAGCTCAGGGGCAGGAGCGATAGCCCAGCAGGTAGGGCATTTGCCTTGCAGGCGGCCGGCATATGCCGGTCCAGGTTCGATCCCCGGCATCCCATATGGTCCCCTGAGCACCGCCAGGAGTAATTCCTGAATGCAGAGCCAGGAGAAACCCCTGAGCATTGCCTGGGTGTGACCCCAAAAAAATAAAAATAAAGGTGAGGAAGCTCAAATTCAGAAAGGGTAGTCACTGGTTTTCGTGGAAAGAAATTATGTGAACAGCTATGTACACCAGCGCTTGAACAGATTTCAAAGCCTGGTGTAGTGATTTTAATGATCATTATTAGTTCTATTCTCCAATTTATCTGAAAGTTATTGCAGTTAAAGCCATCATTTACTTTTTAGTTTCTTTCAAAAGAAGTGGGCCAAAAGTGAAATCAGTCTTGTGGAGCTCTGTTGCGGTTCAGCAGGATCCCTCAGGGGCATCTGTATTTTTCCTGGGGACACCTTGCCGTATATACCCCAGGCTTCAGTCCTCAGGCCAGGTTGGTTTTTCCTAACCAACCCCAACATGGTCCTTGCTCAGCCATTTCTTTATGGGTCCTGTCAAAGTTTGTTCCCTGACAAATAAGTTAAGAACAATATCTTAACTTACTACACTTCTTATGGTGCTTAGCCTGTCCCATGTTGAGGCCAGGGTAGCTTACTCACATTTTTACCTGGGACCATCTTAGAACCATGCCTTTGGTGTGTAAGGAACTAAGGTCAATCTTAGGGCAACTGAAGTTTTGAATCAGGCAAATATGATAGATGCCAGGAGTAAATATTTCAGCCAGTTAATTCCTATATTACAAAAGCATAGCATCAACTATCTTCCTATAAAAACAAGTTGCTTTTAACAGAAATATGTAAAGTACATAGTGGAAGAGAAAAGCAATTATTTAACTTACAATACAAAATCCAAAGCCATCAGAAGGATTCACTTTGTAAGTTGCTGTGTCTAATTAGGAAATAATGTAACTAACATGTTGGGGGGCATGTTGGGTACTGCTGTGCACCCCAACAAAATCCAGGAGCAGGGCCTAGGGATCCCCTTCTGCCCTGGGGATCGGTGGCCAGAGGACAGAGAAAGACACAAGAATCCAGTGAAGTTTCAAAGGCTTTACTCACACATGTTCTGGTATACAATCTAGTCACAGGAAAACCCAGACTTTAGGTTCCTGGCTGGATCCTGGCCACATGTGGGTTTAGAATCCTAGGCCAAAATGGTCACAACCACATGCTAAGGCCCAGCAGGGAAGAGAATGGAGAGGCAAAGGGAGAAGAGGAAGAGAGGACCAAGGTAAAAGGTGAAAAGGTGCAGAAGAAAGCATGATACAGCTTTTATAACTGTAACCCAGACTGGCCTACATCAATGGAAAATAGTTGGGGTCAATCGCCCTCAGGTCACTTTTTCCAGGATCTCACCTAGTTCCTAAATGTTAATATTGCTCCAGCAAAGGCTGCAGGTCCCTGGTAGATGGGGAAGGGCATATGAGATGAACTGTATCTCAGAATACACAGGCATGAATGTGCACCAATAGATATTCTACAGCCAGGTATATATTTCTCCAAGCCTTCACAAGATTCTCATCTTTACTTCATAGTAGTTTGGTATATCAGTCTTTAGAGTTATTAGAGAGTAATGCTTGCTTTCTTGTAGGCAAACAGTATTTCTCTCTGGTATAATTATTTAGGCATCTAATGTGGCAGGTAATATACTGGTAAGATCTATCTAGTCCCATGATGATTGTGGTAGCATGAAAGAAAATATATCAGCTAACATAGAATACATGGTAAGCTATAATGCCACATAGAGTCATAGATTCAAACTGTTTTCTTGCCCCAAAAGTGGCCTGCAGGAAGTAACTCCAGGCAAGGTGCAGAGGCTCTGGGCAACAGTGTACTGCAACAGGGAAGAAGGACATAAAGAAAAGTTAAACACAGAGGACACAGAGGATTAGGTGTGCTCCTGTGGGATAGGGTGTGCCTTCATGAGCACTGGATTGGGCGATTCAATTAACCTATGCTCCCTGCAGGAAGTGAAAGGACAATCCACTGTTAAACCTGAAATGCCTAAGACTGTATTTCAACCAAGCTCCACTAAGGTTTAGTACATATCTAATTTGTTTCTACAGCTATCAGAGTAGAAATTTCTGGAGTTTTCTAGTCACATTCAGTGAGATTGTAAATCTCATTGTAAATCATGGAGGAAATAACATTTTATTTCTTTTGCTAACCTTGTCCTACTCTCGTTCTGATCATAAAATACCTTGTATTTTATACACTTTTTGTTATACTTACTATGTGAGAGAATTCCCAATTAGTGAATCATTTCATGAAATCGAGAGATGTTTAAAATGAACTTAATTTTTGCCATTTCTAAGTTCTTTTTAGCATGAATAAGGAGTAGAATTAAAATGATTTTTTTCCTTTTTTAAAATTTTATTATGGAGTCATGATTTGCAAAGTTACTGATAGTTGATTTTAGGCATACAACAATTCAATACCAATCTCACTACTAGTATCAACTTCCCTCTACCAGTATTCTCATATTCCCTTCCCATCGGAAGCCATTCCAGTCCACCTGTAAACTTGATAAACACATTTAAAATGACTATTCATTTTATTTTTCATCAAAATTTTAAGTACTATTCACTAATGGATAACTTTTGCATGAAGATATTTATTTCCAGAAGCCTTTTCCCTATTTCTATGTTCATAGTCAATGGATATTTCTATTTCAGTGACAAAACAAGAGTTCTTCGACTATTATATTTCTATTATATTTTCTTTTTCTATCGTTTTTTTTCCTTTCTTGCTTGTTAGTAAATAAGACCTATACTCGTTGTTTGTTTGTTGTTTGCTTGTTTGCTTTTGGGTCACACCCAGCAATGCTCAGGACTTATTCCTGGCTCTACTCTCAGGAATTACTCCTGGCTGTGCTTGGGGACCATATAGGATGCTGGAATAAAACCTAGGTGTCCTCAGGTAGGAAAATGCCCTACCCACTGTGCTGTTGCTCCGGCCCCCTGCAACTATACTTTTTTATATATTGTTTTATATCTTGAACAATTTTATATATTTTCCTATTATTCTTTACATATTGTTCTTAACAAGTGCCCTCAATTCAATTACTCAAGGTATTGTCTATAGATTCACAATTATTTATTTATTATTATTTTATAAATTTTTTATTATACCACTGTGAGATATAACAATTACAAAGATGTTCATGTTTGGGTTTCTTTTTCTAATTTTTTATTTTTAAAATTACAAAGACATACAATTAAAAAGTTCATATTTGGGTTTTAGTCATACAGTGTTCCAGCACCCATCCCTCCACCAGTGCCCATCTCCCACCACCAACGCCCCCCGGTTCCCTCCCACCTCCCCAAGCCCTTCACCATGGCAGGTTCTTTATTTCTTTCCCTTTCTCTCTCTTCTCTTTTCCTTCCCCTCCAGACTATGGATTACAGAACATACATTAAAGGGTTGTCATGTGTATCTTTTGCCTCTATTTAATGCTCAGTTCTAGGTTGGCATTAGTACCCTCGACAATTGTTAGCACCCTGTTCCATTTTCTGTCTTACCTAGCCTCTGACTCCCACACGTTTGTGATAATTTCCACCTTTGACAAGACCTCCTGATATATGTTTCACTTGACCTTGGATATTGGTATCATAATATGTACATATATATTTATGTTATGCAAATAAATGCAGTCATTCTGTATCTGTCTCTCTCCTTCTGGCTAATTTCGCTCAACATAATCTTCTCCATGTCCATCCATTTATAGGCAAATTTTATAACTTCATTTTTCCTAACAGCTGCATAGTATTCCATTGTGTAGATATACCAAAGCTTCTTAATCCAGTCATTGATTTTCGGGTACTCTGGTTGCTTCCAGATTCTGGCTATTGTAAATAATGCTGCTATGAACATGGAAAGTAGGGATGGTGTTTCTGCTGCGTATTTTTGGTTTCCCAGAGTAGATTCCCAGGAGTGGTATGGCTGGGTCAAATGGGAGTTCAATTTCTAGTCTTTGGAGGAATGTCCATATTGTTTTCCAGAAAGGCTGTACCAGCTGGAATTCCCACTAACAATGGATGAGTGTCCCCTTTTCCCCACATCCACGCCAGCACTTGTTGTTCTTGCTTTTTTGAATATGTGCCAGTCTCTGTGGTGTAAAGTGATATCTCGTTGTTGTTTTGATTTGCATCTCTCTGATGATTAGTGATGATGAGCATTTTTCATATGGTTTTTTGGCCATTCGAATTTCTTCCTTGCTGAAGTTTCTGTTCATTTCTTCTCCCCATTTTTTGATGAGGTTGTTTGTTTTCTTCTTGTAAATTTCTACCAGTGCCTGATATATCCTGGATATTAACCCCTTATCAGATGGGTATTGGGTGAATATTCTTTCCCATTCTGTGGACTGTTTTTGTATCTTAGTCACTGTTTCTTTTTGAGGTGCAGAACCTTTTTAGTTTCATGTAGTCCCATATAGTAGAGTGGCAGGATGCAAAAAACACCCAAAAGTCAGTGGCTTCCCTATATACAAATAACAAAAGAGAAGGAAGGGATATTAAGGAAAAAATTCCATTCACAATTGTGCCACAGAAAATCAAATACCTAGGAATCAACTTACCCAAGTGTGTAAAGGACCTGTACAAAGTAAACTACAAGACACTGCTCCAAGAGAAGAGGACACAAGGAAATGGAAACATATTCCCTGCTCATGGATGGGGAGAATCAACATTGTCAAAATGGTAATACTCCTAAAGCTCTGTACAGATTCAATGCAGTCCCTATAAGGATACCCATGACATTCTTAAAAGAAATTGACCAAACACTCCTGAAATTTGTATGGAACAAGAAACCCCCAAGGATAGCTAAAGCAATCCTCGGGAAAAAGAAGATGGGAGGCATCACCTTTCCCAACTTCAAACTGTACTACAAGGCAGTAGTAATTAAAACAGCATGGTATTGGAATAAAAACAAAACCTGTGGACCTATGGAATAGAATTGAGTATCCTGACACCCAACCTCAAACACATGATCATTTAATCTTTGATAAAGGTGCAAAGAGTCTAAAATGGAGTAAGGAAATCCTCTTCAACAAGTGGTGTTGGGAAAACTGGGCAGCGACATGTAAAGAAATGAATTTGGACCTGTGTCTAACACCATGCACAAAAATCAGATCAAAATGGATTAAAGATCTCAATATCAGACTTGAATCCATAAAAAGTACATTGAAGAAAATATAGGAAAAACCCTCCACGCCATTGAAGCTAAAGGCATCTTCAAATGTTT
>JAJIBD010022500.1:0-34303 GCA_021461705.1 Cryptotis parvus
CTTCAGGTCATGGAACTGAGGTCCATAATTGTTACTAGTTTTTGGCATAACAAGTAAATAAACTACCATGAGATATACAATTACAAAGATGTAATAATTGGCTCTATCATAATTGGTTCTGTCATACAGTGTCCCAGCACCCAGTCCTCCACCAGTGCCCCATTCCACCACCAATGTCCTCACACTCCCTCCCACCCAACCCCAGCCTGCTCCTATAGCAGACATCTTTGCTTTCTCTCTTTCTGCGCTCTCAGTCTCTGTCTCTGTCTCTGTATTTCTCTCTCTCTTCTCATACACTTTGTGGCTTTCCCTACAGATATTTATGGTTTATGATGTTAAGTCTCTACATGCAAAATTTTGACTTATCAGAATGTGCCACTTTCTGATATTCTTTGTGTATATCATTCCACTTATGTTTTTGAAAATTAAAACTTATCTATAAAATATTTCATTGAAGTTATTTGATTTCTCATTTAACATATTTATGTATTATATATTTTAAAACATGAGAGTGACAAAATATTATACTTATCAATGACCTTTGTATTTGCTTTATTCATAACGATTTCTCCAAAGACGAAATCAGCCATGGCACTCTCTTTATTATTTTATTTATTTATTTTTTTTTTTTGCTTTTTTGGGTCACATCCGGCAATGCTCAGGGGTTTCTCCTGGCTCTGCCCTCAGGAATTACTCTTGGTGGTGCTCGAGGGACCATATGGGATGCCGGGGATCGGAACCCAGACCAGCACAGGCCAGCCGCGTGCAAGGCATACGCCCTACCTGCTGGGCTATCGCTCCAGCCCCATGGCACTCTCTTTAATGAGTCTTATTTGCCTTCTCCTTTACAACAAATTCTTTTAGTTTGGTTTTCTGTTTGTTTTTGGGGCCACACTTCCCCTGCCTACTCTAAGAACTTAGTCCTGGTTCTGCTTTCAGGAATTATTCCTGGCAGTACTAGGGGACCATATGATATGCTGGGGTCAGAATCCAGGTTTGTATCATGTAAGACAAACACGCTGCCCACTGTACTATCTCTTTGGACCCCCTATAGCCAATTTTTAGCCTATTCATTTCTTACTCCCTTTGGTCATTCTGAGTTTATCTTAATTTACTTCACAGTACACAGTTTATGATTCCACATTTATTGTAGAGTTCAAAGTTTGTGTCTAAGACTTTTTTTTATGGTCATACCTAGCAGTTCTCAGGAACTACTCTTTCCCCCTGTGTTCTCTTGCTAGTGCTTAGGGATGCTGAGAATCAAAGCCAGCTCTCTTGCATCCAAATTGGGCTTAGTCCTTTGAGCTTCATCTCAAGCCTAGTAGCAATTTCTCTTTCAAAACTCCCTCGCCCCACCTCACCCTCAATCTATTTGACCCCTGCCTATGCTTCCAGGTTTCAGCTTATATGCAACTTCCTAAGTAAAACACGCGGATGTTTTTTTCACCCAACCTATTCTATACCCTCATTTTCTGGACTCACATAATAGCATTTAAATTTCCATCATAACACCGCCACATCGATTTGCCGGCGGGCACCAGTAACATCTCCATATGACCTGTCTCATGCAAGTAGAGCCCAAGGGCACCTGCTTGCTCCAGGAACATAAAGAGCCTCAAACCATTCCATCAGGTCATGGGAAGAGGTCTATAATTGTTACTGGTATCTGGCATATCAAATACGACACGGTAGCTCCAGGCTCGCCGGTGGGTAGCATACCCCGAGTACCGCCAGGAGTAATTCCTTAGCGCAGAGACAGGAGAAACCCCTGAGCATTGCCAGGTGTGACCCCCCCAAAAAACAAAAAAAAAAAAAAGAATCAAAACAGAGGCCGGAGCAATAGTTTACCGGTAGGGTGTTTGCCTTGTATGCAGCCAACCAGGGTTTGCTCCAGATGTGCAGAGTATACAAAGATAAATATGTACCTATGTACCATATGTATACAATAAACTCCAGCTAAAGGGAAACTCTACAAACAAAATGATACAGATCTTTCACAGATAAATTGTAAGAAAAAAAAAGATGCAGAGGGAATCTATAAAGTAAAAGATACCCAAAGACATGTTTGGGAAAAATGGATAAGAACATAAATGTCCCAGAGAACCTGTCTTTAAAAAACTATATAGAAAGTAATGACATGATACACAGAATTAAGAGAGAATTACATTTTTGGTTTTTGGCTTGGGGACTACACCCAGTGGAGTTCAGGGGTGCTCCTGGTAGTGCCTGGGAACCACCCAGGCTGGGGATCAACCTAGTCCCACATAAACAGAGCTTAGTCCCATGATCTTTCACTCTGCCCCCAGCTTTTTTTTTTTTTTCTGGGCACAACCAGCGAGCCAGGATTAGCCTGGTCTGCACTCGAATACCTGGGTGCACGATAGGAGCTGGATCAAAACAAAGGTTGACGGCAAGGCAAACACCCACCCAGTACTATCTCCTGGCCCTGCTTTTTTTACTAATATTAAACTTTAAATTAACTAAATACAACTGGTTTATGTAGATATTATATGTTTTATTTAGTATTTTTTTGTGTTTAGTATGGTTACTTGTATGGGATATTACATACTGTGTTATAATTAACTGAGTGAATTGCACAAAAGATCAAGTATCACATCTGCTTTGTGATACTCTTGGGAATTGAAGATATCTGAAAATAGACAAGTATTTATTGAAGAAGGGACAGGTAGGAGGATGGAATAAAAAAAGGAGAAACAAAAGGAGAGTTATCATCAAGACAATGGGACCTGGTAAGTAGGTCAGGGAATCAGGCATAAGTCATACGCGCAGCCAACCCCAGTTTATCCCCAGCACCACATGGTTCCCTGGGACCATTGCCAGATTCAGTCCTGGAGAACCTCAAACACTGCCAGGGTGGTTCAAGTAATCCTGGGCACTCCCGGGCCTCTGCAGTCCTGTGTTCTTGACTCTAGCACTTAATTAAGGCCCAGATGGGCTAGATGGTCAGAAAGGGTCCCTAGACATCCTGAGCAATGATTGGGAGGCAAAAAAAATAAGATAATGACTATCAAAAACGAGTTGCTTATGCTTAATTTCAAGTGACCAACTAAGCCTTAAGAAGTTACATTTCTCATACAAACAAAATCTTAAAACAGTCATCACTGGGTAGAGAAGCCGTAGGGGTGGCCCTTGTAATTTCCTAAAGGAAAGTAACTGCTGTAACCAGCTACTTTCCCTATCAGTAGAACATGCTTGTTCTCACTTCCTTCTACCTGAAACACTTTCGCCTGTGTAACTTCTTAAACTCCTTTCTATCTGCTGGCATAGATGCTGCCTGTCTCAAGTTGGTTTTGTGCCAATAAACTTTAAAAATTCTCACTATGCTTCAGTTTATGTAAAAACTAGTACTGGCATTGGGACTGAAGGAGATCCCCAGAGTCTCCGTCAGAAGCAAGGGAGCCACAGGCAGGCTGTCGGCTGAGCCCCTGAGCTATTGGGCTCTCCCTGCTGTTGGTGCCGGGTGGGTCAAGTGTCTCTTCTACACCCCCACTGCTTTGGTGTTGGAAACCTTCTGATTTTCTTGAGCATTTCTTTGAACAGACTAATCTGGAAACCTGTCAGAGTTGGACTGGATCTAACTTAGAGATCAAAGAGGGTTCAGGAGGAAATACTGGATCCCACTTGGAATGTGGACATAAAAACAAGGCTGGCACAAAATTAGAATTGTATCTATTAGAGGAGAATGTTTTTTTTGAAACCTTGATCTGCTTTTTGCTAAGAAAGTATGATAGGGGTTTTTGTTTGCATTTTTTGGGAGTCATACCTGGCTTGGTGTTTAGGAGTTGCTCCCAGCAAAGTTCCAGGGTGCATGTGGTGCTGAGAATCAAACCTAGGCTTCCCCCATGCCAAGTGACCATTTGAACCCATGACCCTTCACCCGAGTTCTATGAAAGTTTTTTCTTTTAAGTTTTGATGTCTTTCCTCTAATACTTCCCTTCCTCTTGTCATGGTGGTGCTTTTTGTGATAATCCAGGACATTGTGCTCATACATTTCAGTTTAGTGATCCTGTCTTAGGCAGGCTTCAGACTGAACTCACAAGTTCTCAATGTTGGTGTTCTACAACACTTGGCTATTTCCCCCAAGCACTATGAAAAAAATCACATTTTTTTAAAGTTTGGGGCAAATGTATTTGGAAAGTAAACAATTTTTTTGTGTGCATCTTCATACACAAATTCACTGTGCTTCAAATGTCTTTATTTGATTTTTGATTACTTAAGGAAAAAGTATTTTCAACATGAAAATAGCTAAATTCTGTTTACAACTACATTAAACTAATTTTTGTTCTAAAATAATATTTTTTGGTTTACAGCTCCTGAAACTGACATCTGTTGAGCGACAAGTGCGGGGAAACAGAACAGAGCTGGATTGGAGAAGACCTTGCTCGTGCTGAAGACTTACTTGGTGTTGTACTTATGTGGAAAGCCATACATGTTAGTCAGAACATTAAATAGATAATTAGGTATCTATGACAATGGTTGGGCAACTGTATTCTTCCTTTGGGGGTTACAGTAGAGAAATTCATCACATAATCATGTAAAACACCTCTAAATACTAGAGATATAGAGGAAGTCAAGGACGGCTGGGCTGTCTATTTTCCTACTAATAGATGCAAAGACAAGTTGGGATGGGGGATGGGCAAGTTGAGTCTCTGGGGATATTTCTGAAATTCTTTCTGTCTCACTATCTTCTTAAGACAGTTTTATGTGGAAATCACTTCCATCAACCCAGAGAATACTAACACAGCACTAGTATATTTATGGTGCACAGGTTTGCATTTCAGATGCCCTCTCTGGATATTAATGTGTCTAGACCCTGGATGAGTGTACATAGATATTAGAGTTTCCTTAGATTGCTTGATTGCCTAAGTTCTAACATTTTCATCCATTTCCCTCCACAGGGGATGTCCCTCCAGCAAATTCATTGTCTGGGACCCCTCCCCCAAAGTGGTATCCAGCAGTCAGACAACCTCATTGACTCACAACTATTTTCATCACCGGGCACATTTTATCCAATGACAATTTACCACATGCCGTTAATATGTTTGTTATATTTTGCTGGCGAAATGTGAAAGTTCATCAGCAAGCCTGCACACACAGTGAAAACATATTGAAATGAGCATTACAGATCTGTCAGACTGCAGTTTATGGCCTTTTCTCAGTACTACTCTGTAAGTAAAACAAGCCCTGATTGAGTCAGCTGCCTCCTGGGTCCTCATTTGCCAAAGTGTGGGGAATTTTAATGCTAAGTTTATCGCCTGCATTCAGCAGGCAGGATTTAGGGAGTTGGGGGGTGGGAAGAGGGCAGATTGCTTAGACTTAGGGGTATTATAGACCAGCCTGTGAGTTCCACAGACACCAGGAAAGAAGCTTTCAGTGTGTTGGCCTCTTATCTTTTTATCGTCTTATAGATTTTGAAGATGTTGTGTTCTGGAGTTTTAATACTCTGTTTGCAAATCCTCCTTTTACAACCCTGCACTGATATGCAATGGAAAAGAGAGTAGGGAAAAAAGAAATATTCATTGAGGAATGACACTGCCAAAAAAATAGAAAAGATAAAGGCAATAGGGGAGAGAGATTTATTAAAATCCTAGTTACTGAACATGATTGATAGAAATAGCTTTGCACCATTTCTCCTTTTGCAGTTAACTTCCATGAAGAGGTCAGGCTTCCTCCCTGGGGACTTGCATTTTCCCAACAGGACTTCTTAGATGTTGATGCTGTCCAAAGGGATTACAAAGCTTTGTAAATCCAAATTAATGCACTAGAAAATGAATTCTGGAAACACGATTTCCGGTCCTTCTTTTAGGCAAAGCTGAAAAAGCATGAAACTCAGAGAGCACATTTCTACCCAAGGGAAGAGATCACAGTACTGATTTTGGGAAATTTAGAAAATGTTCAGCAGGCGGTTCCAAGAGGTTGCCCTTACTCAGATTCTGGTATTATTAGTATTAACTGATAGTTATCTCATAGTTGCAAAGCCAATCACTCCCATTTCTTCATCCTCAGCAGGGAGGCTTATCCTCTGCTATTTCTTTGAGCAGGCACTTGGTATTCTAGGAGTTGGAATCTGTTTCTCATTCCAGCAGTGTACAGCTGTAGGTCACCTGGCTAACGCTGGGGCCATTCCACATTCAGAAGCGGGGCGCTGTGGTCATTTGGCATTCTCGGGGGCATCCCGAAGCTGCAGGTCATTCATTATGCCAAGGTTAGTTTGTCAGCCTGCAGAGCCCAGAGCCGTAGTCTGTGCTAGTTGAGATTGGAAACCCACAAAGATGTGAGTCCACTGATGTCAGAAGGAAAGAGATGGAGAGAAGAGATAAAATAAAATCAATTGCAAGAAATACTGAGTTAGTTCTTAGCATGCTAAGAAAAATTGTGATGTCCATATATTAACATATGGAGATTTAGGGAAACAGGAGAAAGAAAAATTGAAACATAATGCAGAATTTAAAAATTGAATTTGTCTGGTTTGGAGGAGAGCTCAGAGGGAGAGAACCTGCCTTTTTCAAGCATCAGGTAAGTTTTGTCCTTGGCACTATCCTTATGTCAAGTGCCAATCTGGTGGCAGTGCCCCGTCCCTAGGGCACTCAAAGTTACAATGGGGTATGAAATTTTATCTGTTGAAACCAAGTACGTGTGCAACAACTAAAGTATGCAAACACTAAAGCCAAGTGAATATAATAACCCAAAGCATCACAAGAATAAATTGAAGAGGAGATTGATTTGTAAAGGATTTCTCTTTTTCAAGTAAGAAATAGAATATGACAATTAGTAAAGTATGTTTCTAAAATTGACAACAATGGGCTTTAAATCATGCCTCTGCTTCATATTAATAGTATTACATAGAATATTTTATTAGTCCTGTAAACATTATGTACATAATCTATTTTTAAAAGGTAATAGTGTATCACTGTATCACTGTCTTCCCGTTCATCATCGATTTGCTTGAGCAGGCACCAGTAACATCTCAATATGACCTTCTCGTGCAAGTAGAGGCCCAAGGGCACCTGCTTGCTTCAGGAACATAAAGAGCCTCAAACCATTCCATCAGGTCGTGGGAATGAGGTCTATAATTGTTACTGATATTTGGCATATATAGTGTAGGGGATAGTTAGATAACCTATTTTAGTATGAGATAATATCTTTTCTTAAAAGTGTTTCACACAATCGCTTCTCAGCCTTTTGGCTAAGATCATGTAAAAGTGCTTCACACAAATCTATGCCTCAAAGAAAATACTCCTCAGTACTTCTGGTATTGCTGCTTCTGCTCTCAGTACTGCTTGTGTTAATTGCAATGTTCTTGCAAAGAAGAATGTTATGCCACATTTTAAAATAGATTATTGCTGCCCATTTACACCATTACATTATCTTCCATTATATGTTAGGCAATATTTAGGCACAGAGATTATTTTGCTAATTCGGGGCTAACTCAAGATGAAGACAGGACAGTAGCTGAAGGATCACAGATTGAATTCATTAGGCTGTCAGTGAATATCCATTGCTGATACTCTAACCTTCATTAATCAAGTCTTTGTTAATTCAAAGATCAAAAAGACTAAGGTTTTGACATTCAGGGAACTATGACATGTGTTTAGAAAATGAAATGATGGATGCCCAGGAAGGGAAAAAATATATCTCACATCTATTGCATGACTCAGATACAAGAGGCAGAGCTGCTACTGGCTCTCCCTGTGCTCAGCTAATCATGAGGTGCCCCAGAGGGAAGGCAGGTTCGAGCCCTGGCCCACCATCCCAATAGAGCCTTGCAAGAAGCCAGAGGAACCTCCCACACCATGAGGGCAGTCATTTTCAACATCCGACTCCACAGCTTGTTAGACATCCACCCAAGAAAAAAGTCAATCTATCACCCTTGCACAGCCACTTTGCGACATGCAGTTCATCAGTAAATGCATGAGATGAGAGCTTCCTACTGAGAGTATACCACCCACAAGGCAGAGCCTGGCAAGCTACTTGTGTCGTATTTGATATGTCAAACAACAGTAACAATTATAGGCCTCATTCCCATAACCTGAAGGAATAGTTTGAGGCTCTTCGTGTTCCTAGAGTTAGCAGATGCCCTTGGGCTACACTAGCATTCAACAGGACATTTGGAGATGTTACTGGTGCCTGCTCGAGCAAATCAATGAGCAACGGGAAGACAAATGATACAAGTGGCATGTTAGGCAATCATTAGGCACAGAGTTTATTTTGCTAATTCAGGGCTAACTCAACATGAAGACAGGACAGTGGCTGAAGGATCACAGATTGAATTCTTTAGACTCTTGGTGAATATATATTGTTGATACTCTAACCTTTGTTAATCAAGTATTTGTTAATACAAAGATCAAAAAGACTAAAGGTTTTGACATTCAGGGAACTATGTCATGTGTTTAGAAAATGAAATGATGGATGCTCAGGAAGGGAAAAATATATCTCACAATAAATGTATAGAATTTAGAAAAGGATCAGATCAGACTTTTTCTTAGCATACATGTGGTCTGGCGATCTCCAGTTCAGCAGTCTGAAATACAGTCTTGACGGTGGTCATATGCTGCGTTATGTCCAATATTGAAACATTGTAAGTTCAAATCTAGTAGTAAAAGTAGGTAAAGGCAAATAAGGAGGTGCCTGATTTTCAAGCTAGTAGAAGGAATTTTATTTTGTAAGCAATGAAGTAAAAAAATGAAAAAAAAATTGGGCTTTATTTTTTTATTAGTGGAAATCAATTCTATGAATGTCTTAATTGAGTTGTCCAATATTTAAGCAAAATATGTGTTGTTTATCAAGACCATCAACACAGAACAAAACATTTGGAATTTACGTTTTATGAAGCAAAGAAGACAAAGCAGACAGTCTACATATCACAGGGAATCTCTATGTGACCTGTTTTATCAGTGGGAAATAGGACCTTGCTGTGTTATACGCAAAGGAAAGCTCTGATCACGTCCAGCCAGTAAGTAAGAGACATGCCAGAGAAGGTTTTCATGTACACATGGGGTTGTTGTGAGTCTAGAGAGACTACTTCAGAGGGTCAGAGAGTACAACCCAGGAATGTACTGAGGTGCTTGTTAAAAGGAGCTTCTCTAATCCTCTCCAGAAGCAACTCTTCTGGGAGTAATTCTCAGTGGCCTCCAAGAAATAAAGGTCAAAGTTTCTGTCATAGGGTTTTTTAAAAACAAACACTAAAAAAAAATCTCAGAAAAAAAGCAGCAAATCGAGTGAAAATAGATTTTTATAAAACATGTCTTGATTCTTTTCATTATTTTCTCGCACTTTCTTGGTTCAAAATCCGGAAATACTGATGTGGGGGAAAAAAGACATATTCTTTAGTAGGGTTGGTAGTAAAGACTTCAGTTTGGTGAGTCTGTGACCTATATAATTTAGGGGACAGGCAAAAAATACAAATTTGTTAAAAAATAAATTAGAAATTAGAACAAATTACTTTGCTAATCTGCTGCCAATGTAGAACAAGATGACATAAATTTTACATAACCCAAAAAATGATGAGCTTTCTGATAACCCACATTATATAACTTACCTATTTAGCATCTTTTATATTTTACCTGTATACTGCTGATATATTCATGCAAGATTTTTCACACTATTTTCTATAGAAAAATAAAAAAAGATCAGCTGTTTTTCTTCAGGGTGATTTTCTTTTGACACTTGAAAAAACATCATATTTAGCTCCATAGTTCATTTTTTAAAAAGCAGGAAGTGGTAGACAAATAGGGCAAGGATTAAAATGTATTCCTTGAATGAAGCTGAACAATGTTTAATCCCTGATAACACACGGTCCTTTTTTTTTAATTTAACATTTTTATTATACCACTTTGACATATACAATTACAAAGATGTTCATATTTGGGTTACGCTCATACAGTGTTCCAGCACCCATTCCTCTACCAGTGCCCATTTCCCACCACCAATGTCCCCGACTCCCTCCCCTCCCCTAGCCTGCCTCTATGGCAGGTTTATTAACACTTTCTCTTTCTCTATCACCATTTCTCTCTTCCCTCTCTTACACATTATGGATTGCAATACATGCATATAGAGGTTATCAAACACATGGTCCTTTAAACTTCTCCAGTTATAGCACAGGAGACCCACAAGTACCGCCAGGGTAATTCTATGCAATCCTTGCTACTACAGGTTCCCCATATCACAGCATTCTTGAGTTTTTGCACTGAGTCATCAACTAGTTGGCTAAGAGTCACTGCCTTACCCCTGGAGCTGTCTGAACATTGCTATGGGCTCTCACCAAACGTTTCTTAAGTAATCTTTAGATTTGAGTTTCTATAAGAAAAGTAGTATCCCAATTTTTTTTAACTAATAATTATAGATCAATGAACTATTAATTCTTCTGATAATAATCAAACTCAAATATTCTATACCCAGTCTATACATCTCAACTGTGCCTCTGTCCCACTTCAGTAGTCAAATTGCCTAGATAATCAAATTTTGCCGTGTACTTATTCAGTTCATGCTGATTTCACTTGAATTGTAGATATTGGCAAAGTTAGCCTGAAAAGCTAATACACACCAAATCAGTATGCATCCTGTACACAAACAGGTTATTTTATACTATAAATGTTGTATATATTCTATATACAACATTTATAGTATAAAATGTTATACTATAAATATAATATACTATATACAACATTTATAGTATAAAATTAACCTGTTTGTGTGCAATTTGACTACTGAAGTGGGACAGAGGCACAGTTGAGATGTATAGACTAGATAAAAAGAAAATAAGTAAGCAAGCAGCAGTGGATAATGAGACTAGAAGCATGTGTTATAGTCAAGAGAGTAAGTCTGGAACAGACATTAAATACTAACAGGTGATTTGAACAAACAACCCACTCCCAATGTTTGGAAAAGACCCATTGATTTATCAGAACATGTATGAAAAGGCAATGGAAAGCAATGTTAAGAGTCTATTATTAGATAAAATTTAAATCCATTCAAATCAGTGATCTGTGAAATCTTGTGAATAACAAATTAATCACAGAAAAGATGACAAGACTAGCAGAAACAAGCCTCACCAGATCCTAAAGAATCCAATTAAAATATCCTTTAACCCAATGCCTAAAGATTAATATCGGGAAACAGCTGTTGTTGGGGTACAGCTGGGTTGCCCAGCAATATCAAGGAGCAGGATCAAATCCTCTTCTGCCCCAAAGGACCAGAAACAGACAGATGAAGCTCACAAATCCAGCAAAGTTCCAAAAAGCTTTACTCAAATAAATTCTGGTAATCCAAAGTCAGGAAAACTCTAAACTTCCAATTCCTAGTCATACCCAGACTATGTGCTTCGATCATGATCCTAAGCCAAGATGGCCACTGGAATCCCAAACCATGTGCACCAGAGGTCAGACTCAAGCTTGGAGAAAATGGCTCCTTCTTCCTTCTCACATCTTTTATCCTCAGAAGATAGCTAAGGATTTCCAGACCTGCCCAACATGGGCTGGGCTTTCTAGGACAAAAAGCCAGGTATCTTCTTTAAGAGTTCAAGGCCCACCTTTCTGCCTGGGACCAAGAGATAGTATACAAATGTAAATCTTCAGGTGATCCCTGGCCCAAGCTTAACAAATGCTAATATGGCAGAGCTAATTTTGCCTTCAGCTTTTCTACAAAAAACACTTGTAGAGATAGATGGTGGGAGGGCACCTGAGATGAAATATAACTCTGGATTTAATTTATGGAGAATAGCTTTAGTATCTCTTACCATGAATATATAACTTGCCAATGCCAGCATATCTCTAAATCTCTACTAAGATCCCGAATCTGTCAGAATAATATTGTTTACTTTGCCTTAAATATTACAGAACCACATTCTTTTACCCAAAGGCAAACTGGTTTCTTTTGACCTAGCAGGATTATTTACTAATAGTGAATCCAAATGTTGCCAAGTGATCTCTTGGAAAAACTACATGTGTCCCCTATGGGGGTAAGAGAAAATTGCACTGAAGCTAGCAAGACCTGCAATAAGAATATTCTGCCATATAAAGTCATAAAATCAAATATCTCTTCCAATCCTGCCCCCCAGTCTACCAATGTGAATTTTAAGAGGGAGTTTCAGGTAATTGTCATCTGCTAGATGCCAGCAGATGTGAGGCTCTAGGTAGCTGGGACCAAGGACCCATTAGGGCATGTACTCCAATAGACTGACAATATTGAAAATAAAGTAAAGAATAATAGAGGAATAGTTAGTGTAAAATAGTTAAAGATATCTTGACCAATTATGTAATGGACGTTTCCACTGGAAGATTATGGAAAGAATAACAATAGTTCTTTTTTCAATATGTATATATATATTTAATATATATATATCATGCAAATAAATGCTATCATTCTATATCTGTCTTTTTTTCCTTCTGGCTAATTCCACTCAACATGATCCCTCCATGTTCATCCATTAATAGGCAAATTTCATAACTTCATTTTTCCTAACAACTGCATAGTATTCCATTGTGTAGATGTACCAAAGTTTCTTTATACAATCATCAGTTCTAGTGCACACTGGTTGTTTCCAGATTCTGGCTATTGTGAATAGTGCTGCTATGAAAATAAAAATACAGACGGTGTTTCCACTGTGTGTTTTTGGCTTCCCAGGGTATATTCCCAGAAGTGGTATAGTTGGGTCAAATGGGAGCTCAATTTCTAGTCTTTGGAGGAATGTCCATATTGTTTTCCTAAAAGGTTGTACCAGTTGACATTGGTCAAAAGACATATGAAAAATATTCATCATCACTAATCATCAGAGAGATGCAAATCAAAACAACATTGAGATATCATCTCATACCTCAGAGACTGGCACATATCCAAAAGAGCAAGAACAAGTGCTGGCATGGATGTGGAGAAAAGAGTAACAATAGTTCACATAATGGTCAAGATGTTAACTCAACTCCTGGGGGGTATTAAAACTCTTTTTTTTTTTGGTTTCTGATACATTTGCTTTTCATTTTTGGAGTTTACAAAGAACCCACATTCTAGTTAGCCCAATATAATCTACTTGACAATAAACACATGGCCAAGATGATTGAGCTTCCCATAGGTACATGTCTATGCACAAGAAAATGAGTCTCTGCAGCTACCTGCAGAAGCATCTGTCAAGGAAAGTTACATTCTTGCTTTGTGGCTAGAAAGGATGGTGCTCCCAAGAAGTGAAAGTAGATCCAGGACACATCCAATGCTAATGCTATTGTCCAAGCTATATGTGCTCAGCAATACAGTGCTTCTCAGTAATACTGAGGATCCCCAGGCTCACATTCTGCAGTGCTTTGGGTTCAGGAAGGCTATACTGGCAGTGTTAGGCATTTACTTGGTAACAATCTATGCAAGATATTTGCTTCAATTTTTTTCGAGCTATCTCTGCTGCATTCCAGTAAACTAAACTTAAATTGGGATCTGGGTGAGAAGAATTTTATAGTTATAAATCTATAGACTTATGAGGATGTATTGAGTGGGAGGAAAACAAGTTCAAGATTTTGTAGCAAATCAGGGCAGAGCTATGCAAGACTACAGTGACACCCTGAATTGAATAAACTTCCCTTGCTACCACTCATGGACTTTGTGGTATATTTTTCTTTTGATATTCTTGGCTTATGGAAGTCAAAACAGCCCATACTACTGTAAGTAAAATCCTCGTAAAGTGAACTAATTTTCTTTTAGTTAACAGTATTGTTAAAATATGATCAACCCCAATAGTCAAGTCATTTTACTATTTTAAAACATTGATCAGAATAACTTGTTTCAGGAAAATAAAATAATTTAAAGAATAAAGCTATAAAGGTTCTAAGTGATTGAGTAGGCAAATATTCTCTGCATTATTTGATTTGCATGTCTTTATGGGAATATCAATTAGACACTAGATCACTAGATCATTAGACATCCCGTTGTTCATAGATTTCCTTGAGCAGGCACCAGTAATATTTCCATTTGACCATACCACGTGCCAGTGTAGTCCAATGGCATCTGCTTGCTTCAGAAATACGAGGAGCCTCAAACCGTTTGTTCAGGATCTTGACAAAGAAGTCTGACCATCTTGTAGGTGGGCGGCCACGTGATCTTTTGACATTCCGTGGGATCCAGTCAGTAATGGCTCTAGTCCAGCGGTCATCTCCAAATCGCTTTACATGTCCAGCCCATCTGATTTTTGATGCTTTGGCAAACATCCATTAGTCAACTATTGAAAAGATTGGTATATAGAGGAACCACATGAAACAGAGACTTAGTTAATGTTTGCTTTAGAATTAAATAAAATGCATTTCAGAAGCATACACATGGCATAATATAGATTTTAATAGAGACTATGGAAATGAAAGCTAAATTTCAGAACTTTCTTTCCATATCTCAGTGGGTTCTTGTATACATCTGTTATAAGGAAGCCTTGTCGTTCTGTGAAGACCACTGATCTATTGCTTTCAGTTTGTGCTCAAAGAAACTAAGGTTGGAGATGTGTAATGAAAAAGATTGATGACCCAATATAATAAGTGAGCTAAGGTGCTGTAAAACAAACTCAGTTGCATTATATTCAGACTTTTAAACTCTCCCTGCTATTTGTTAAAATTATAATTTTTCATATGCTTTCATTTATTCTTTGCATTTCCTTTTTTTATTACCTCAAGATTTATGCTTTGCTTCAAATATCCTCTCAACAATGAACAATTCAGTATCAGCAAACTACTTTTACCAAATTCCAGTAAAAGTAAATACCCTAAAGTCCATAGGCTCAACCCGAACTCAATCCGCTTCCCTCAAGGATTCCCAGAAGAGACACAGTCTCCCAGCCTACTTAGGAATGCAGCACTGTGCTTCTCAATAGCATTTTATGACACATTTCTCAAATCAAATTTAAAAGCATAACTGAGTGGAATTAAATTAATGCCGTCTGGTAATGTCAGCAGAAGCACACTGCAACAGGCTGACTTAAATACTAAACCTTCTCTAGCTTTATGATACATATTCAGTCCATATTCAGTCTCTAGCATTATTGAGAGAATCTATGTACACCATGCCTGTGTGTGTGTGTGTGTGTGTGTATGTGTGTGTACGTGTGTGGAGTGTGCTGGAGTTTATGTTGTATGGCTGAATAGCTTTTGACGCAGAAAAATAGTTATGCTTAATGACACATGCCCCATGACCTTGGTATTTTTGAGGTCATTTTTGCTTTTGCTTTCATAAGCATGTTTAGCTTCATTGTATAATTCCATCATCATAATCACTCAGTGAGAAAAACATTTTTCTAATATCCATTCTTTTTTATTTATTTTTCACTTGAACTAAAATGCCCAGACTCCAAATTCAGTATTCTTTCTACTCCTTAAGTTTAATAATAGTGACAATACTTTCTGTCCGTTCAAGGTTCCCTTTGACCTCTCTGTGGCTGAATCAAATATTCCATTTGCAATTCTCATCTTAATTGACTCAACAGCGACATTTTACATAGTTATCATTTCCTCATTGTTCAAACATGTTTTATTTACTGAGTTCCGAAATGCACACCCTATGTTTTTGTCCAAAATAACTAAGTACTTACTTTTCTTGGGATCTCTTTATTTTCTCATTCCTAAACAATGGACTTCTCAGAGATTTCTTTCAATCTGAATTCATCCACTGGGAGATCCTCTTCAATCACCTAAAAGAACTTTTCAAATGATTTATCAAATTACATATATATACAAGATGCCCCTTCCTGAACCCCACAGATTATAGACAATACACAACACTCAGTTATCTTCAAAATTAATGGAACTTAATGTTTTGGCTATTTGGGTCACACCCTGGAAATGCTCAGGGGTTACTTCTGGCAGTACTTGAGAGGACTTTATGGAATTTTGGGGTCTGAACCTGGACCAAACACATGTATGACAAAGGCCTTACCTGTTGTAGTATCACTCTGGTCCCAACTACATGGAAGTTGACAGGCACATTAGATAGCATTATTCAAAATTTGATCACCTACACCAGACCAGCTACCCACACCTTCACTCATATTTGTAAATTGAAAGTCCATCACTTCTGCTATTTAAGACAAATTCTTCTGCTCTCCCTATTCCTTCTCTTGCATCATCCAATATCATCTCTTCCTAAACTCTTTAAAACTATTATCAAATAGCCCCAGAAAAATGATTACTCTCACCTATTCACTCAACTACAAGATTCTGTCATGAAATTCTTTCAGGATCCAGAAATTACTTTCAAAGGGTGTACAGTTTCATGTCATCTCATTAAAGTATCCCAACCTTACTAAAATAATAGCCAAAGTCTTTTTTACTGACTTCTGGGGTCTTACTTTTTGTCAAGGAGAAGACTCTCAAGCAGTGGTTAAGAAGTCCAGAGACCTGCTGGTATTTCTTGGAAAACTGGATTGATGGTTCAAAGCAAAGTCCCAAAGATGATACAGTGCTTAAAACCTGCAGTGCTGGTATAGCTGCACCACATTAGCAATGCTAGGAACCAGCAGGATTTTGCTCAGCTATACTCAGGGGACCATGTGCTTTTGGAGATTTAACTAGGTCAGGCATATGATAGGCATGTGTTCTAATAACTATATTCTCTCCGTTTACCCATTTCTATTCTTTTCCTCCAACTCTAATAGTCTTTTACCACTCTCTGGCACACATTGTAGTTCAGTTACCCTGATAGCTCTGTGATGTGAGAATGTACTAGGAACACTCATCTTAAAAAATTTGAATGTGCTGCTTTTATTTTCCTTCGTTTTCATATGTGAAAGATGCAGTTATTTTGGGTTGTCATTGTTGCCAGTGCGCTGTTGTTACAGTACAGAACCCTTCCTTATACTATGCTACCTTACTTTTAAATCCATTTTTTTTTCTTGAGGCCAGAGAGATAGAACAGCAGATGAGATTGCCTGCTCTTGACCTGGATTCAATCCCCGGTACCAAATATGGCCCACCAAGCACCTCCAGAAGGGATTCCTGAGTGCTGAGTCGGGATTAAACCTTAAGCACAGCTGCATATAGCCCCAACACATACAAACAAGTTAAAACAAATTAATTTTCAGAAACTCCTTTCTTTCCTTAGATTATCATCTCTACTAAGGGCAGGCAAAAGCCTTTGCTCTCTTCGCCTTGCCCCTTCACTTGTCCATTTTACCATAGTGTCAATAGAAAGTACATTAACTAGATTTTTGATTGTGCTTATTAATATTTCACTCTATACCATGATTTATATTTTAAGCATTCTTTTTACATATACCACTATATGTTTAACCTCAAAACAATCTTCTAAGTAAGCAAGATAGACAATTTTTCCATTTAAAAAAATGAGGTTCCTGAAACTCAGTAAATCTAATAATTAGACAAACTCACTCAGGTACTAGAAGCCAAGATTAACTTCTCAATTTCCTCATTCTTAGATGCTCCTCTTTCAATGTCTAATGGTGCTGTCAGTGAATTTGGGGGCATACATGAAGTTGGTCAGTAAGGATTATTTTGAGGGGATGAGTTAGGCCATATTCTGAACAGTGCTTTAGGGGCCTTATGAGGTATCATGAACAGGATTGGAGTTGGTCATATGCACTATTCTTCTGGTACTATAGTCCCAGTCCCAAATATTTTATTTATGTATTTATTTATTAATTTATGCTTTGAGATCACTCATGATGGTGTTCAGGACCATCCATTCCTGGTTTGATGCTGAGGACCATGTAGTGCCAGGGATTAACCCTAGTCCTCTAACATACAAAGCATATGCACTACTGTAGCCCATAAGCCATCTTCCCTGCCTACTACAAATAAGGCTTATAATATAAATGCTGGCCTCTTGTTACTTGGACCTACTTTCTGGTTCTACCAATTCCTACTTTGACTCAGTTATTTAAGTTCTGTCTTGTCTTCCAAAAAAGGATTATAGTTGCACCATCTTCCATTAGGAAACATGACATATATATGAAATAACAATGCAAAATTAAAGCATCAAGTAAATATTCCAAAACTTGTAATTGTTGGCAAATTGAGTTTACAGTAGGAGATATATGAGCATATAGATAAATAGATTGGCATGAAGATATGATGTACATTTGACATTGGAAAGTGTACATGACTGAAGACATACATGGATATGAAAGCTTTGTGTCCCAGTGCAGATTCTTTAAACAACAGTATGTATCAAGAGAAACTTAAAACTTTTGGAACACTCAGTGTTTAGGGACTGCCTCTGTGAAAACTTGGAGAACCAGGAACTACTTGGTCTTCTGCAAGCAAAATGTACACTCTATGTTAAATCATTTCTCCAGTGTGAAACTCAAAATTTAATATTAAGATGCAGAGATCAGAGACTGTGAATGCTATGGAAATTCAAGAGGCTGGTGCACTCATGAGAAGCATGCAAAGCATTCTGAGTTTGTCATGGCTGAATCTTGTAGGTCCTGACAGTTCTATAATATTGAACATCATTTGTATATAAAGATAGCACAAAAAAATTTTTGATAAAAGTAAATATTTAGATAAATGAGAACTGTGGTTTATGAAATAGGGCATGGTGTATAAAAAAGAATGAACATGGTAGGGGTTAAAGGAAGGCTATTGCTTAATTTACAGTACATAAACAAAAAATCAAATAACTTAGCATCTTGAAAGTACAGCATTAGTTATATTTGGTAGATTGATGACATAAAAGAACACTTTTAATAAATATTTATATTTGAACAAGTTACAATGATCATTCCAATACTGGAAAAGTGACTGTCTTCATTCAGTTTAATAACAATATGCCAGACAGTTTAGAAATATTTACATATGTTTTCTAAATTTATCAGCAAAACAAGTCTGTGATTATGTCACTCTTGTCTTAATACATTTATTAATAAATTTATTTATTAAATAGCTATTTATAACTTTCAATAATATGTCTGATTCTGTGAATGCAGAAGCAATATATAAAGAAAATCTTTCCTTCCTAGTATTCTTATCAAAAAATTGGGAAAGATAAACAACGGATACCTGTGAATAAGTAGTAGTCAAATGTAGTGTATTGTGTGTTGGATTCTGTCAGCTTAATTAAGCAGCAAAGAAAAAAAGAAAAGAACTAGACAAAGAGATATTAAACGATGCCCAATATTGCACAGCCAAGTTCAGCTGAAAAAATGTTTCGTTTTTCAAGGTATGATAGTAATTGTATATTGCCTTCCTAAAACCAAGAACATCCAAGCTTCTTTAGCTTTAACCACTTTAGCTGTGAAGATGCTTCCAGCACGAGTTAGAAAAAATGACTCCGTTTGAGAAGAGCATTGATTCATATACAAGAAAGTCCTCAGTTTTCAGCTTGGAAATGTCAATGACTAACTTCCCTCTGTGAACAGGCCAGCTGCAAATTTAGTATTGATCCAAATACTCCAACATTCATTGAAAGAAAGCTCTCATCTTCCTGACAAAAATTATTTTCCAGACTGTGTGTAGCCCCTCACTCTCTGGACCATGATGACAGGATAAATACATTTCGAGCCAGGTAATGTGCATTATGAGTATTTCAAATTAATTCTGGTTCACACCGAGTTACTCTCCTCCTGTTAGTTGAGAGAGTGTAACAGTTTGAATAAAATCTGTTGGGTGGAAAAGTTGGGAACAGTCACCTGTCAACATCTGTCATGAGTATGTGTCTAGTCTTTTTCTTTTCTTTTCTTTTTTTTTGCAGTCTAATAATCAGTAGTAGACATATGGGAGAACATCCATAAGTAGATATAAATCTGATTTGGAGTAAGAAAAAGAAGACTTACAGGAATAGAGAAGAAAGAAAAAAGAGGTGGGAAAAGTAGGAAAATGATCATCATTTTTGTACATAAAGACAAAATAGTACCCAATGTTCTGTAAGGAGAGCAAAAACAGTTTCTCTCACTTCTTCCTGTTTGAAAGCTGTGTGACTTGGACCAATCACGCGGCCTCTCTGTGATTCAGTTCCATGAACAAATACTTTTTTTTCTCCTTTTTGGGTCACACCCAGCAACGCTCATGGATTACTCCTGGCTCTCTGCTCAGGAATTACTCCTAGCGGAACTCGGAGGACCAGATTGATGCTGCGGATTGAACCTGGGCAAACACTCTACCCTCTGTGCTATCGCTCTGGCCCCTCCATGAACAATTACTCCAGTCTAATAATGTAAATTAGTCACATTTCATGAACAGCACATTGGGGAAGGTGCCTGTGTTTTTCGAAAACAAAGCAGGGCGTGAAATTTCAAATTAAATCAGTAAGTTTCCCCTTATCAATAGGGAGCAAGTTGGAAAGATTGTGTCTCTAACACAAGATAACTGACTTAGTCAAGCAGAGGGTTTCAAGGGGTTTGCCCAGACAGACACATGCGTTGTTGCACCTGCCCATGCTCATACAACCACAATTGTTTCTCATCAAAAAAATATTAGTGTTTACTGTTCTCTGAGCAATTATTGTTTGCCAAGCACTAGCTAAATAATTTATGAACATCGTTTCATTCAATTTCACAAAAACCCTGAGTTAGTACTACTGTAGAATAAATAACTTTCTGTTTGAATTATCTGGGGTGATTTTTTCCAAATTTCCACTTCATTTTGCATATATATATATATATATATATATATATATATATATATATATATATATATATATCTCTCTCTTCACTATTACATGAATGTCATTTCAGTGAATGACGATGGTCTTCACGTTGTTTCTCCTCAATTTAAATATGGTACTTCAGTCATTTTCCTTGGGCCAATGAACCATTCCATAATGCTTTGAGCTGATCAGATCAAAATTGTTTGGGAAAATTTAGCACCAGCCAGTTCCTACATGCTGAGTTGGCTCTGGTTATTTCTTAAATGTTCTGACTTTGTTCATACACTTCCAACACCAGAACTCAATGTCCATCAATCACTTGTAATATGGCCCTCTCAGCAATTTCTCCACAGAAACCTTGACGGAGGAATTTCATTGGCATAGAAAAGTGAATATTTCACCATGGATTCTTCTTCAAAGCACTTGACTCAGATGATGCTCATATGTTATGTGAGGCAGAAAAACAAGATCAGGAAATGACTTAGACAGACGGTGATCTGGCAAGTTTTCAGAACCCTGGTGGGGTGTGGTGGGGTAGATATAGTTAATCCAAGAGCACCGTGTATGAGGGTAAAAAAAGAGATTTCCTGTGACTGTTAATACCCTACTGTGTGTCCTTGGCAATTCTTTCTAAGCTCCCAGCAATACTTTTCCCATATTGGGGGGACAAATCTTAGCTAATTTTGGAAAGTACCTGGCAGAGATGCTCATGGCAGACATTTAGAATCAATCATGGTATTTTCCCCCACCGAGGTACGAAGGGCTCTCATGTTCTACCCAGCACACACTCCAGGTAGTGTATTCAATGAGAGCTGGCACAATATATCTATCATTTCTCATTGAAATAATATAAAATATTTATTTTGCACCCAGTGTTTTAGAAAAGGTAAGTACTATTTAAAAAATTCAAAAACTTAGATTCCTAAGACCTCATTTAAAATTTGGTTTCAGGGGGCCGGAGTGATAGTCCAGCTGGTAGGGCATTTGCCTTGCACGCGGCTGGCCCATGCCGCCAATTCGATCCCTGGCATCCCATATGGTCCCCGAGCACTGCCAGCAGTAATTCCTGAGTGCAGAGCCAGGAGTAACCCCTAGCATTGCCGGGTGTGACACAAAAAAGCAAAAACAAATAAATAAATAAATAAAAAATAAAAAAATAAAATAAAATTTGGTTTCAATATGCATCATTTCTGTGACCTTAAGCAAATCAAGTCTTTTTTCTTGCTCTCTCTCCCCCCCACCTCCACTTTTTGATCAGAATATTTTTAAATCTCAAAATATGAATGAAATAACAATGTCATAGGAGTCAAAAGAAGTCTTTTGAGTGAAGTTCAAATGAGATATGTGAGCAGATACCTCACATATAATATATTCTAGCACATTAAGGATATTCAATCATGTATAAAAATAAGCATTTTAAACACGGCATCTAGTGAGGAAGATGTGAATAGTGTTGGAAAGTCAAAAGGAAAGAGAAGACTAGGAGGAGACTAGGACCATTTCTGATTGGATATACCTGTTTGTTTTATCATCACTGTTGATGATGAATACTAAAGCCTTGATCCTGACCTATTTAAGAGCAACTTAACCTCTTCCATTAAACTCAACCAAATCAGACATTGGGTCTTCTGTAGCTTTCTATATCTGACTCACAAAGTAATTTCTGAATGACCTTTAGGATCTCACCAGTCTTTATCTGCTTCTTTTCTTCTCTGACAACATTTGCTCTCTTTCTATTTTTCATCTCCATTTGTAAAGAAGTAGGTGTTCCATCAATATCTTAGCTGAAAGGGGTAGTTGCTGTTCATTTAAACTCAGCCATAATTGTGTATGTTGGGAGAAATGTTACTTGAGACCTAGAAAAGTTGGAACCCTAATTGAGGTATCCCTGTCTTTGTTTTTTTGACGTTTGTAACACATTTACTGTTGAAAGATAGTTGTCTATGGATGACAACTATAGCAGGGTTGTCAACTATAGCAGGATATTAAAATATCAGGAAACAAGTAGACATTAGTCCATTATTATCAGATTTATTGATAATTAAAATTTTTCATTCAGATTCCTCAGCACAGGAGAAGATGAACCTTCCAGAACAGAGTTAGAATGATCCTTAGTCCACACACATCCCCGTGCATGGACATGTGCTCCATGCACAGGATAAAGCAGAAAATTCATTGTATGGAACAACAAGTTGATGTTCTTCCTTGTTCCTCTTTATTCTGTGGAATCTTTTCTGGTCCTGTATAATTGAATGTTGGAGGACACTCAATTCTGCATGCATACATTATGTTTTTTTTAAAATTTGTGAATCACTTTAGGACATATTGTATATTCAACTAAATATGAAGTGGTCTTTAATCTATGGGCAATATACAGGGGTAAAAAGACTGGTTTAATTGTCTAAGGAAAACACTAAGTTTCTGTTATGCAAAACTCATACTAGTGAATTTCAATATTTTCCTATAACTACTTTTACTAGAGCATCATTTATTCCAGTGTAACCAACAGCATAATAATTTCTCTATGAATCATCAAATCTTCTGAAGCAGGTTAGGTATTATTTAGCAAATTTATATAACCAAATATAAACACGGATAAGTTTAGCAGTAGAGTCTAGGAAGATCTAAATTAACTTGCAAACAGGATAAATGTGGTTTGGAAACTCCCTAAGCCATTCTGGAGAAATGGTTTTTGAAGATGTGAAAAAATTGAAGACAGGGTGGAATGATGTGAGACCTTCATGTTTAGTAGAAGAAAGTCATAGAAATAAGACTGAGTTGAGCAAAAAAAGAGATTTTTGTGACAATGTATACAATAGTTAGTTTTACTTTATCTTATTGTGACATAAAACTTTCTCTTCTCAATAGTTTTCATGAGATTTTATGAAAATAAAGTGGACGTGTTGTGTGTGTGTGTGTGTGTGTGTGTGTGTGTGTGAGTTTTGGGTGAATGAGGGGATAAGGAACTAAGATGACTGCTCAGGTTGATGCAGCTCAGAGGATCCCACCAGGTATGGGATACAACCAATGCATTTAAAAGATGACTATCAGAAGGGAAGCCATGAGCACAAATAGAAATATTGATCCCTGCTCCAACTTGCAGAAATATCTTAAAACTTTTTTCAATTTTTATTTTCAAAGGGCACAAAATTTGGGACCAAACCAATTTATCTATATCTCAAAGATCCAAGAAGCTCAGTGAACATTTGAATTTGACACGCCTAATAAACCAGATCAAATGCCTTCTTCTCTATGGAGTCTTCTTCAAATATCATCAGAGAAAAACTAATTACTTCTCAAAGCTCTTGCAGAAGTTTGCTTATACAGAACTTGTCATTATGAATATTGATGTTTGTGCTTGTCTTTTGCACTAATCTGGTACTGAATACTATGCTGATTTGTTAGTATTTCTTCATAACTTATTCCCATGTTTTGTACAATGAATTAAAGCTATTTATGATAGTTTTCTCCTTTGCTTCCAGATAGAAAAATTCATAACTCTGCGTTGACTCAGGACAAGTAAAATTAGTAAATCAAAATCAATAATAGTAAAACAAGAGAGAATGGTATTGGGATAACATGTGGAAAAATCTACAAAGTCTCAAAAAATTAAAAATATATAAAGAGTAGTGAACTCCTAAAGACATATATATCACTTGATCACTTGAATCCCATTATTCACCGATTTGCTCAAGCGGGCACCAGTAACATTTCCATTGGACCCTATCATGTGCCAATGTAGCCCAATGGCATCTGGTTGATTCAGGAATATGAAGAGCCTCAAACCGTTCCTTCAGGGTCTTGACAAGGAAGTCTGACCATCTTGTAGGTGGGCGGCCACGTGATCTTTTGACATCTCGTGGGATCCAGTCGGTAATGGCTCTAGTCCAGCGGTTGTCTCCAAATCGCATTACATGTCCAGCCCATCTGATTTTCGATGCCTTGGCAAATGTGACAGCATCCCTGATTCTGGAATAGCGACAGAGGTCAGAACTCCGGATTCCTTCTCTCACTTGAGTGAGGCGTGATATTCCAAGCATAGCTCCTTTTCGATTCCTCTCTGGGAGACCGGGCATTCTCATTTGCTTTTGTAGGGCCCAGTTCGCTGAGGCATATGTTAATGCAGGGAGAACGGTGGAGTCAAAGAGATGTGCCTGGAGCCGGAGGTTCTTTGTCCTTGTAGCTATTTCTTTGATGCCTTTGAAGGCATTCCATGCTGCCTCTCTTTCTCCTGCACAGCTCAGGTTTTAGGTCGTTCATCATGTTGATTTCTCGAACTAGGAACACACAACTGCTGCATTCAGAGATGTTTGTTCCATTGAGAGTGAATGGGGTCTCTGGAACTAGTTCATTTTTCATAAACATGGTTTTCTTTAGATTCAGCTGTAGACCTATCTTTCCACATTCTTGGTCGAAGTCAGCCAACATTTGTGCCGCTTGGCTAATGTTTGGTGTTATTAGAACGATGTCATCAGCGAAGCAGAGGTGGTGTAGTTGCCGACCATCTATCTTCACTCCCATTCCTTCCCATTCTAATTGTCGCATGATGTTCTCAAGGGTGGCACTGAAGAGTTTTGGTGAAATGGTATCACCCTGTCGAACCCTCCTTTGACATCAATGATCACTTCTTTGTAGAATGGTGAGATCCTAGTGGTGAAACCATGATACAGCTCACGAAGGATCTTGATGTATTGGGTTTGAACACCCTGTTTGGCTAGGGCTTCAATGACTGCTTCAGTCTCCACAGAATCAAAGGCTTTCTGTAAATCAATGAACGTGAGAGAGAGCGGGCATATTTATAGTTTTTTTTTTTTTTTTTTGCTTTTTGGGTCACACCCGGCAATGCTCAGGGGTTTCTCCTGGCTCTGCACTCAGGAATTACTCCTGGCAGTGCCCGGGGATCATATGGGGATTGAACCCAGGCCGGCATGGGCTGGTCGCATTCAAGGCAACCCCCCTACCCACTGGCTATTGCTCCAGCCCCCGTATTTATAGATTTTATTGACAGATACCCAAGTTCTCTATGGTTGCTCTGAAGTCTATTTCAATTTATTTATTTATTTATTTAATTATCCGTTCAAGTATTTATTTATTTGCATATTTATTTATTTACTTAGCTATTTAGCTATTTACCTATCCTTTTGGTTTTAGGGTCATATCTGGTACTGTTTTAGGGTAATTCCTGACTCAGCACTTACCAAATAAATATGGCATTCTCAGGAGACCATATGTTGTCGGGGCGCTTTGCGGGGTCCCCGACAGTGCCGGGAAGCGAGTTCCCTTCTACCTCGGGCCGGGCGAGGAATGGATGAGCACTCAGGGATCCGATGAGGTTTTAAAAGACTTTACTTATCACAGGTTCAGGCATACAAATCAGCAAAAGGAAAAACCCGATGCTTAGGATTCCAGGCTAGAACCCCAGCCACGTGTAGGCCAAGATGGCGACCACCACGTGCAAAGGCTTTGGGGAAAGGAGAAGAACACTTCCAAGCAGGGCGACCGCTCACAGCGAGCACAGCCCCCAAAGAAGCCGCGAGAGTGAAAATCGGCTAGTTTATATCCCTTCAACTCAGACCTTCCTCCCATTGTTATGGAAAGCAGGGAGTGTTAAATGTCCTTAGATAATCCCTCCCTGCACCCTCACCTAGGCCCTTTAGTGTGCTAATGCAGCGGCCCTTAAAGGAGTCCTGCAACAACTCCCCTGATTAGTTTACTAATAAAAATTGAAAAGGTAAGAAATATTTAGTAATGTACAGAAAATTAAGATAAGAAAAAACAATTCGAATTACAAAATGATAATACATGTTACTTTAGGATCCTAACTTGTTTTTGGACCCAAAGCAAAGTTCAAGACAAAGTGTTTTTAGCTGTCTGATTATAACGGACTATCGTTTGCACTGTCCATAATTTGTGAGAGTCAATTTGCTATATTTTGTGTAAAGTCTGTGGGGCTACTTCTGGAACAGCAATAGCGGTGATCATATGAGTATGAGTCTCTGGAGAGCAGCGATCAGGAACTCGTTGAATTGTCAGGAACACTGGATCGGGTCTCATGAACACTGGAACAAGTATCTCGAATTCTGGAACAGGAGTCTTGAGTGCTGGAACAGGTGTCGGGAACATCGGTGTGGTATCTTGAACTCTGGAACAGGAGTCTTGAGCGCTGGAACAGGTGTCCGGAACATCGGGTGTGATATCTTGAACTCTGGAACAGGAGTCTTGAGCGCTGGAGCAGGTGTCTGGAACATCGGTGTGGGCGCCTTGCAGGGCTTCTTCAGCAAGGGAACATTGGCACCGTAACTGTACCTGTAGCTTAGGCGAGACAAAAACACTTTTCGAGGTTAATCACAAGTAGAGATTTTAAGGCTTTGTAGGGATCCAAGTCTGGGATGGAGAGAAGAATATAAAGAAGCTCCAACATGGGTGGAGCAGGGAAATAAGTATGAGAATTGATGATTTTAAAATTGATAAATCTAGTGGATCAGCAGTGGAGTTGATGAATGTAATAGAGGTTTGTAGTGGTCAGAAATTGAGAAGGTAGTAGTTGAGACATAACATAGACACAACATTAATCACAAACATAATGGTGGCCACCACATGCACACACACGCCACATACGTTTGATCGATCAATATCTTACAGCTGTATATGTGACCCATTTAGGGTGATAAATGGTAACGAGTCAAGCGCTTCATGAATATAAAGCCGGCAAATGATGGTGAGAAAGTGTCTTTTCCTGTGAATAGAGCATTGGGAAAAATTAGTTTTGCAAATTATTAAATTTTTAGCGAGCATTGTTTTAGGAGTCTCGGAGTATTGAGCACTGTAGCGCAGGTTTACTGGATTCGAATATCTCATCCTGTGAACAGAATCATTAGAAAAACAATTTTTTATTGATTTAGCAAACATTTTTGTAATGAGCACTGTGATCAGAGTCCACCCATTTTCCACCCTCTTTTTTTTTGTAAGAAAGAAAATATTTAGGCTGTAAGGCAAGATATTAGACATGAACCATGATCACAGACTGCAAAACAAGATCATTATTAAAAGGAACCAATCCAGGAAGTTTAAACAGCAACTTGCAATTTAAAATTTAAGACTTTATATTGAAAGAATTAGTTGTTTTCTGATTCTTGGAGAATTCTAGTCTTAACAAGTCGCAGAGGGACCCAGAGTTTCTTGGCAGGGTTATCGTCTGTAGAAATGAAAGCATAGCCTCTTCCCGAATGAGGAGGTGACCTGCAATCCATTTATCATCAATTTTCACCCAGATAGGTGAATTGACTGTTTTTGAGTTTGCATATCTTCTTGAAAGTGACGCTCAGCCGCGGTATAGGGATCTCCTTGAGGTATATTTAAGAAGTTTAAGGTGAATAATGTTAAAGATAAAGAATCCATTGGAGGCATGCTTGTTTTTCGTTGCTTTAATAGCTGAGTTTTAAGTGTTCTGTGGGCACGCTCAACTATTCCTTGTCCTTGTGGATTATATGGAATTCCTGTAATATGTTTGATCTGCCATTCCTCGAAAAGGATTTGAAGGTTTTGCTAGTGTAAGCAGGACCATTATCTGTTTTTATGGTATGGGGAATACCCATGACGGAGAAGCACTGGAGTAAAAATGAACAAACAGATTTAGCTCTTTCAGACGTCATAGGAACAGCCCATATGAACCGGGAATATGTATCGATGACCACATGAAGGAAAGGTTTGTTGGGAAATAAGTTAGTATGAGTTATATCCATCTGCCACAATTGGTTTGTCTGTAAACCTCGAGGATTTGCTCCTGCTACATGAGATGTACAATGTAAAGGAGCACAGACAGGACAGTTGTGGACAATTTGTCTAGCTTGTCTCCATGGGATGCCATGGTGTACATGAAGGCGGCGGGCATTTGTATGTAGAGTCTGGTGCTCTTCCTCAGCTGATTTAAATATTGGTGCTGCCAAGAGATCTGCTGCTTCGCTTCCTCGAACCATTGGCCCGGGGAGTCGGCTGTGAGAACGGATGTGGAGATGTATATAGGGAATGTTCTATTACGGAGGAGATCTTGTAGTTTATGGAGCAGCTCCTGAATTATAGGATTATGGGCATTTAAAGAAGCAGTGACAATTCCAGGAAATAAACCAACTACATATGCAGAATCACTCACCACATTACATGGGCCAGATATATGGGATAGTAAATGTATCAGGGTGGCGTAGTTCCACTTGTTGGGCAGATTTATAATTTGTATGCACAGTAGTGGTCAACGAAGGACCTGTAATTCCACCCCCTTCCTGATGAGGAGCCATCAATATAATACACTGGAGCATCAGGAATGGGAGAGGAGCGGACAATGGTGGAAATTACAAAAGGTGTCCTTTTCAGAAATTCCCAGGTTTTTCCAGCTGGGTAATGATAAGATATTTCTCCTGAAAAATCTGCTAAAGCTCTCTGAAGGATTTCACTGAGTGGTAAAACAGCTTCAATTTCTTTTTAGGGTCAGGTAGTACAATTACATGGGGATCATGTCCAAGTAATACTTGGGTTCTTGATCTTCCCTTAATTATAAGGTTAGCTATCATCTCAAGGTAAGGTGTAGCAGTACGATTCTGCTTGTTATGTAAGTAAACCCATTCTAACGGTCCAGATAATTGGGCTATAGCAGCAGTTGGAGACTCGGGAGTGTTGAAGACCAAGAACCATACCTTTTCTCCGGGATTAAATCTGGAGAGGTAAGATTTTTGAAGCCGATTCATGAAAAAAATCTAATTCCTTCTGAGCTTTAGGAGTTAGCTGCCTTGGGCTATTAAAGCAGGATCACCTTCAAGGGTGTGGAACAGGTTACTGAGCTCACAGTTAGGAATACCAAGGGAGGGGGCGCACCCAGTTGATATCCCCCAGCAGTTTTTGAAAATCATTCAAGGTTTTGAGCCTTTTCTGACTAATGGAGATCTTTTGAGGACGCACTGTAGTGCGGTCAAGAGCATAGCCCAAATATTCATATGGAGGCTGCATCTGGATTTTCTCCGAGCTACTTGTAAGCCAGCCTCTGGTAAAACTGTCATTACATCATTATATAAATTCTGGAGATCTCTGGAATTATCACAAGCTAGCAGGATATCATCCATGTAGTGGATGATGTATGCACCAGGAAATTTAGCACCGAATGGGTCGCAAAAACCTCATCAACAAAGTGTTGACACATCGTAGGTGAATTAGTCATTCCTTGGGGGCAATACTGTCCACTGAAACCTACGTAAAGGACCTTTATGATTAATGGAAGGGACTGAAAATGCAAACCTTTTCCGATCATCTGGGTGGATAGGTATGCTGTAAAAGCAGTCTTTTAAATCTATGATAATTAGCGGCCAATCCTTAGGAATAGCTGCTGGAGAGGGAGCCCAGGTTGTAGGGCTCCCATGGGGACCATAGTAGAATTTACATTCCTTAAGTCAATCAGCAAACGCCATTTGCCTGATTTTTTCTGTATTACAAAAACAGGAGAATTCCATTCTGAAAACGCTTCCTCAATATGTCCTAATTTCAGCTGTTCTTCCACTAGATTTGTTAGCGCCTCTAACTTTTTTGGTATTGAGGGGCCACTGTGGTGTCCATATAGGTTTGTCAGACTTCCACTGAATGCGGATAGGTAGTGGGCGCTTAACCACAGCGGCCCCAATTAAAAAGGGTTACCCCGGTGTTAGGCTTATTATGGAGAGCTGGAATTGGTGCTCGACGGGGAATTGGACGAGGTATGTGGATTACTGCCCCCCCACTGCTCCAGCATGTCTCGACCCCATAAAGTTAAAGGCATAGGGGCTATATAAGGCTGGACCATGGCTACATTCCCTTCAGGGCCAATACACGGCAGCCACCTGGCACTCTGTCGGAGAAGAGAGGAGGAGATATTGCCTACCCCGCTCAGGCTATGGGACACTTTCTTTAGGGCCCAGTTAGAGGGCCAATACTTGGTGGAGATTATGGATATGTCTGCCCCTGTATCCAACATGCCTTTGAATTTCCTTTTATAAATTTCGATGGGTATAACCGGCCGCTTGGCCTGAGAAATTCTGGCAGTGTACCCAACTAGATAGTTAGCAGGTGGCTGGTGGGCTTGGTTCTGTGTGGCTGCATAACCAACAATGAAGTTGGCAGAATGGTTGGTACTGTTTAAGCCACCAGCTGTAGGGTGTTCGGACTGACTACACGGATCCTCAAAAATAATAATAGTTTAGCAAGTGGTTCCCCTTTTTTAAAAGTCCATTTAGTTGGCACAGATATTGACAGTATTATCTCTCCATGAGATTCAGGATCCAGAAGTCCGAAATGCACCATAATTCCCTTAAATTTCAGCCAATCGCTCCCCTGAATTAAACCCATACTACCTGGGGAGCAGGTCCTTTTATCCCTGTTTTTAGCATGTAGGGGTCTTGACTTGGGTATATTGTGACAGTCTTAGGGCAGAGAATGTCGAGACTGCCACTGCCTGATGGGGTAGGCCAGAGAGCATTTATTGACTGTAATTCTGTGGATTCTGATTCGGAGGATACTGGGCAGGTGGAATGAAGGAGAGTGCCCCTGGATTCAGCTGGGCCTGGGGCTGGCCCCCACCCAGTTTCCCGCATTAGGGGAGGCATAGATGTTATTTGAGCCCATGGAGCTTGTGGAACCTGGGAGGGGGTCCATGTAACATTTCCTATAAAGGGATTATTAGAATGTTGCCCTGTATTGATAATTGTAGAAGATGGGCAATCTCTACGGGTGTGTCCCTTCTTTCCGCAGATAAAGCAGGTTATCTGTCCAGATGAAGCCTGAGGCTGACTTCGCCTCCAAGACCGACAGTCTCTGGCCCAATGTTTTCCTTTTCTGCACCTTGGGCATGGTCCAGGTGGGGCCCTTCGAGGGGTGGAGCTGCGATTATTAGAATAGTTTCTCCGATTATTGTTTATCCTTTGAAGTTTATTGTTTCTCCCCCCTAGAGCTGTCTGACTTGTTTCTCCCCCTAGAGCTGTCTGACATTTCATCCTCTCCTGATCCTCCTGCTGTATGGGATAAGCCTCTATATCATCCTGTGTTTTATGGGAGGTTAAACCGACATTTCTACAGGCCTTTAGATACCCCATGAGGTCAGCCTTTTCCCTAATACCATATAGTAATGCTCGACATTTTTGATTAGCATTCTCATATGCTAAGTTTCGCTTTAGGATTTCTTGAGTGGTTGGGTCTTGAACCTGTCTTTGGATTGTTTCACATAATCTCCCAACAAAATCAAAGTATGGTTCATCACGACCCTGGTAAATTTTTGTATAGCTACCTAGAAATTCTGGGTCGGAACCTACTCTTTCCCACGCCTTTAATGCTGTCTCCCGAACGAATTTTAAAATAGGTTCAGGTAATGTCGCTTGTTTTGCTTTTGTTTTTCCATTCACCTTCACCTTTTAGCATGGCAAAAAGTTATAGTATGGCCTGATTCCTTTTCTCTTAAAGTGTCAATATTCTGGTTAACCCCATCTGCATACCACATATGCCATTGCATGTACTGTGATTTGTTTAGACAAGTATCGGCTACCGTTTCAAAGTCTCCCAATACCCACTGACTACTTTCGCTCCAATCAGCTAAATATTTTAAAGTATAAGGACTTGATATTCCAAACCTGTCGCAAGCCTTCCTAAACGGGGTTATTGCCTCAATTTTTAAGTCTTCATGAATCGGTTTTACTTTTATCTTTAGATTGGTCATGAGAAAGATTGCTGGGCTTTGCTCTTTGACTCGAGCTAATCTGTTTCTCCCCTTCTTCCTCATCAGAGCTTGTAGTATCTGGCAGAGGAACATCTACCCCATTGAGGGTATTAACTCTGGGGAGATTTTCAGCTTGGGAATTTGCCTCCTCTGGGTTTTCCTGTTCCTCCTCTAAGTTATCAGCCACATTAGAATTCTTTGTTTTTTTTGCTGGGAATGTATACACCTTTTTCAAGTCTACAGTTTTGGGGGCGTGTTTGTGAACGGCTTTTAGTTGGTTCACGCCTCAGTATTGGGTATGCGCTAGGTCCTGATTGATAAGTTATGAAATCAGAAATCTCCCTGCGTAACACATCCATTTCTTGGTTTAAGTTTTCAAGTTTCCTATATGTTTCTTCCTTTTGTTCTTTCAATCTTATGTGTAACTTCCAAACCTCCTCTTTCTGTCCATCTATTCTATCTCTCTGTCTGTCAATTTCTTCCTCTAAGATAATGCTTTGATTTTATCGATATCCTTCTTCTGCTCTTCAAACTTTACTTCAAATTTTAAATCCTGTTTAATAATTTTACTTTCCTGTTCTTCTAATTTTTCCTTGAATTTTAAATCCTGTTCTTCTAATTTTTCCTTGAATTTTAAATCCTGTTCTTCTAATTTTTCCTTGAATTTTAAATCCTGTTCTTCTAATTTTTCCCTTGAATTTTAAATCCTGTTCTCTAATTTTTCCTCAAATTTTAAAAATCTGGTTAATAATTTTACTTTCCTGTTCTTTCTAATTTCTTTTCAAATTTTAAACTCTGTTTAATAATTCTGTCCTCAAGCTTCAAGACCAGTCTACCTGTAGCTTTATGATCCTCACTTATTTCTTCAATCGCTGAGTAAATCTCGTCCCTTAAGATTGCATTCAATTTATTACTTTCCTCCCTCTCTCTATTAAACATTGTCCTTACGCAAAGGTACAGTTTAAAAATCGCAAGGACCCAGATGATTTGTGAAAAGATAGAGTAGTTCTCAGAAAGGAACTTTATAGACTGGGCTATGTATGGTTCCGAGCCAATAAAAGATACAATGTATCTATACCATGAGATATCCATCATTTTACTCACGGTTCGGAGGCAGATGATCTCTGTCCGATGATAATTAGACCAGACGATGTTCGTGGGTGCCCACACAAGGGACGCCAAATGTCGGGCGCTTGCCGGGGTCCCCGACAGTGCCGGGAAGCGAAGTTCCCTTCTACCTCCGAGCCGGCGAGGAAATGGATGAGCACTCAGGGATCCGATGAGGTTTTAAAAGACTTTACTTATCACAGGTTCAGGCATACAAATCAGCAAAAGGAAAAACCCGATGCTTAGGATTCCAGGCTAGAACCCCAGCCACGTGTAGGCCAAGATGGCGACCACCACGTGCAAAGGCTTTGGGAAAGGAGAAGAACACTTCCAAGCAGGGCGACCGCTCACAGCGAGCACAGCCCCAAAGAAGCGAGAGTGAAAACCGGCTAGTTTATATCCCTTCAACTCAGACCTTCCTCCCATTGTTATGGAAAGCAGGGAGTGTTAAATGTCCTTAGATAATCCCTCCCTGCACCTCACCTAGGCCCTTTAGTGTGCTAATGCAGCGGCCCTTAAAGGAGTCCTGCAACAATATGTTATGTGCATTTTAAACCTGGGTCAACCACATGCAAGATAAGTGTCGTACCAACTGCACTAGAACTCCAGTCCTACTTCTTCTGCCTTTTAATCCTTTTTTACCTCTTCCTAGCTTCAACTCACTAGAACTCCACAAAAAGTTAATGACTCCATACCTAGCAATCTGGAAATGAGAGGCCTCACTCAATAGTCATAAAATAGCAACTCAGGGCACCAAATTCATTACAGTGAGACACAGTATCTACTTGGGGTTCACTTTGGACCTAAAGGGGTATTTATATCATGACAGTGTTTAATAAATTATGGCCGGATCAAATATACTTCAGGCTTTCTTCAGGTTCAATAGGTTTTATG
>JAJIBD010022501.1:0-10750 GCA_021461705.1 Cryptotis parvus
TGATCACTTGAATCCCGTTATTCTCCATTTGCTATCCGTGGCGCTAGTAATATTTCCGTGGACCCTATCATGTGCCAATGTAGCCCAATGGTCATCTGGTTGATTCAGGAAATGAAGAGCCTCAAACCGTTCCTTCAGGGTCTTGACAAGGAAGTCTGACCATCTTGTAGGTGGGCAGCCACGTGATCTTTTGACATCCCGTGGGATCCAGTCGGTAATGGCTCTAGTCCAGCGGTTGTCTCCAAATCACATTACATGTCCAGCCCATCTGATATTTGATGCCTTGGCAAATGAGACAGCATCCCTGATTCTGGAATAGCGACAGAGGTCAGAACTCCAGATTCCTTCTCTCACTTGAGTGAGGCGTGATATTCCAAGCATAGCTCTTTGCTTCCTCTGGGAGCCCGAGTCATTCTCATTCTGCTTTTGTAGGGGCCCAGGTCTGCTGAGGCATATGTTAATGCAGGGAGAATGGTGGAGTCAAGAGATGTGCCCAGAGCCGGAGGTTCTTTGTCCCTATAGCTATTTCTTCGATGCCTTTTGAAGGCATTCCATTCTGCTCTCTTCCTCCTGCACAGCTCAGGTTTTAGGTCGTTGATCATGTTGATTTCTCGACCTAGGTACACACAACTGCTGCATTCAGAGATGTTTGTTCCATTGAGAGTGAATGGGGTCTCTGGAACTAGTTCATTTTTTCATAAACATGGTTTTCTTTAGATTCAGCTGTAGACCTATATTTCCACATTCTTGGTGAAGTCAGCCAACATTTGTGCCACTTGGCTAATGTTTGGTGTTATTAGAACGATGTCATCAGTGAAGCTAGAGGTGGTGTAGTTGCCGACCATCTATTTTCACTCCCATTCCTTCCCCATTCTAATTTGCATGATGTTCTCGAGGGTGGCACTGAAGAGTTTTGGTGAGATGGTATCACCCTGCCGAACCCCTCCTTTGACATCAATGATCACTTCTTTGTAGAATGGTGAGATCCTGGTAGTGAATCCTTAATACAGCTCATGAAGGATCTTGATGTATTGGGTTTGAACACCCTGTTTGACTAGGGCTTGATGACTGCTTCAGTCTCCACAGAATCAAAGGCTTTCTGTAAATCAATGAGCGTGAGAGAGGCGGCATATTCATAGTTTTTTTTTTTTTTTTTTTTTGCTTTTTGGGTCACACCCGTCAGTGCTCAGGGGTTTCTCCTGGCTCTAACTCAGGAATTACTCCTGGCAGTGCCCGGGGATCATATGGGGATTGAACCCGAGCCGGCATGGGCTGGTCGCATTCAAGGCAACGCCCTACCACTGGCTATTGCTCCAGCCCCATATTTATAGATTTTATTGACAGATACCCAAGTTCTCTATGGTTGCTCTGAAGTCTATTTCAATTTATTTATTTACGTATTTATTTAATTATTCGTTCAAGTATTTATTTATTTGTATATTTATTTATTTACTTAGCTATTTAGCTATTTACCTATCTTTTGGTTTTGGGTCATATCTGGTACTGTTTTAGGGTAATTCCTGACTCAGCACTACCAATTACGTATGGCATTCTCAGGGAGACCATATGTTATCAAGGCGCTCCGCGGGGTCCCGACAGTGCCGGGAAGCGAGTTCCCTTCTACCTCCGAAGCCGGCGAGGAATGGATGAGCACTCCAGGGATCCGATGAGGTTTTAAAAGACTTTACTTATCACAGGTTCAGGCATACAAATCAGCAAAAAGGAAAAACCCGATGCTTAGGATTCCAGGCTAGAACCCCAGCCACGTGTAGGCCAAGATGGCGACCACCACGTGCAAAGGCTTTGGGAAAGGAGGAAGAACACTTCCAAGCAGGGCGACCGCTCACAGCGAGCACAGCCCCCCAAAGAAGCGCGCGAGAGTGAAAACCGGCTAGTTTATATCCCTTCAACTCAGACCTTCCTCCCATTGTTATGGAAAGCAGGGGAGTGTTAAATGTCCTTAGATAATCCCTCCCTGCACCTCACCTAGGCCCTTTAGTGTGCTAATGCAGCGGCCCTTAAAGGAGTCCTGCAACAACTCCCCCTGATTAGTTTACTAATAAAAATTGAAAAAGGTAAGAAATATTTAGTAATGTACAGAAAATTAAGATAAGAAAAAACAATTCGAATTACAAAATGATAATACATGTTACTTTAGGATCCTAACTTGTTTTTTGGACCCAAAGCAAAGTTCAAGACAAAGTGTTTTTAGCTGTCTGATTATAACGGACTATAGTTTGCACTGTCCATAATTTGTGAGAGTCAATTTGCTATATTTTTGTGTAAAGTCTGTGGGGCTACTTCTGGAACAGCAATAGCGGTGATCATATGAGTATGAGTCTCTGGAGAGCAGCGATCAGGGAACTCGTTGAATTGTCAGGAACACTGGATCGGGTCTCAGGAACACTGGAACAAGTATCTCGAATTCTGGAACAGGAGTCTTGAGTGCTGGAACAGGTGTCGGGAATTCATCGGTGTGGTATCTTGAACTCTGGAACAGGAGTCTTGAGCGCTGGAGCAGGTGTCCGGAACATCGGTGTGATATCTTGAACTCTGGAACAGGAGTCTTGGGCGCTGGAGCAGGTGTCTGGAACATCGGTGTGGGGCGTCTTGCAGGGCTTCTTCAGCAAGGGAACATTGGCACCGGTAACTGTACCTGTAGCTTAGGCGAGACAAAAACACTTTTCGAGGTTAATCACAAGTAGAGATTTTAAGGCTTTGTAGGGATCCAAGTCTGGGATGGAGAGAAGAATATAAAGAAGCTCCAACATGGGTGGAGCAGGGGAAATAAGTATGAGAATTGATGATTTTAAAATTGATAAATCTAGTGGATCAGCAGTGGAGTTGATGAATGTAATAGAGGTTTGTAGTGGTCAGAAATTGAGAAGGTAGTAGTTGAGACATAACATAGACACAACATTAATCCACAAACATAATGGTGGCCACCACATGCACACCCACGCACACATACATTTGATCGATCAATATCTTACAGCTGTATATGTGACCCATTTAGGGTGATAAATGGTAACGAGTCAAGCGCTTCATGAATATAAAGCCGGCAAATGATGGTGAGAAAGTGTCTTTTCCTGTGAATAGAGCATTGGGAAAAATTAGTTTTGCAAATTATTAAATTTTTAAGCGAGCACTGTTTTAGGAGCTCTCGGAGTATTGAGCACTGTAGCGCAGGTTTACTGGATTCGAATATCTCATCCTGTGAACAGAATCATTAGAAAAACAATTTTTTATTGATTTAGCAAACATTTTTGTAATGAGCACTGTGATCAGAGTCCACCCATTTTCCACCCTTTTTTTTTTTTAAGAAAGAAAATATTTAGGCTGTAAGGCAAGATATTAGACATGAACCATGATCACAGACTGCAAAACAAGATCATTATTAAAAGGAACCAATCCAGGAAGTTTAAACAGCAACTTGCAATTTAAAATTTAAGACTTTATATTGAAAGAATTAGTTGTTTTCTGATTCTTGGAGAATTCTAGTCTTAACAAGTCGCAGAGGGACCCAGAGTTTCTTGGCAGGGTTATCGTCTGTAGAAATGAAAGCATAGCCTCTTCCCGAATGAGGAGGTGACCTGCAATCCATTTATCATCAATTTTCACCCAGATAGGTGAATTGACTGTTTTTGAGTTTGCATATCTTCTTGAAAGTGACGTTCAGCCGCGGTATAGGGATCTCCTTGAGGTATATTTAAGAAGTTTAAGGTGAATAATGTTAAAGATAAAGAATCCATTGGAGGCATGCTTGTTTTTCGTTGCTTTAATAGCTGAGTTTTAAGTGTTCTGTGGGCACGTTCAACTATTCCTTGTCCTTGTGGATTATATGGAATTCCTGTAATATGTTTGATCTGCCATTCCTCGTAAAAGGATTTGAAGGTTTTGCTGGTGTAAGCAGGACCATTATCTGTTTTTATGGTATGGGGAATACCCATGGCGGAGAAGCACTGGAGTAAAAATGAACAAACAGATTTAGCTCTTTCAGACGTCATAGGAACAGCCCATATGAACCGGGAATATGTATCGATGACCACATGAAGGAAAGGTTTGTTGGGAAATAAGTTAGTATGAGTTATATCCATCTGCCACAATTGGTTTGTCTGTAAACCTCGAGGATTTGCTCCTGCTACATGAGATGTACAATGTAAAGGAGCACAGACAGGACAGTTGCGGACAATTTGTCTAGCTTGTCTCCATGGGATGCCATGGTGTACATGAAGGCGGCGGGCATTTGTATGTAGAGTCTGGTGCTCTTCCTCAGCTGATTTAAATATTGGTGCTGCCAAGAGATCTGCTGCTTCGTTTCCTCGAACCATTGGCCCGGGAGTCGGCTGTGAGAACGGATGTGGGAGATGTATATAGGGAATGTTCTATTTCGGAGGAGATCTTGTAGTTTATGGAGCAGCTCCTGAATTATAGGATTATGGGCATTTAAAGAAGCAGTGACAATTCCAGGAAATAAACCAACTACATATGCAGAATCACTCACCACATTACATGGGCCAGATATATGGGATAGTAAATGTATCAGGGTGGCGAGTTCCACTTGTTGGGCAGATTTATAATTTGTATGCACAGTAGTGGTCAACGAAGGACCTGTAATTCCACCCCTTCCTGATGAGGAGCCATCAATATAATACACTGGAGCATCAGGAATGGGAGAGGAGCGGACAATGGTGGAAATTACAAAAGGTGTCCTTTTCAGAAATTCCCAGGTTTTTCCAGCTGGGTAATGATAAGATATTTCTCCTGAAAAATCTGCTAAAGCTCTCTGAAGGATTTCACTGAGTGGTAAAACAGCTTCAATTTCTTTTTTAGGGTCAGGTAGTACAATCACATGGGGATCATGTCCAAGTAATACTTGGGTTCTTGATCTTCCCTTAATTATAAGGTTAGCTATCATCTCAAGGTAAGGTGTAGCAGTACGATTCTGCTTGTTATGTAAGTAAACCCATTCTAACGGTCCAGATAATTGGGCTATAGCAGCAGTTGGAGACTCGGGAGTGTTGAAGACCAAGAACCATACCTTTTCTCCGGGATTAAATCTGGAGAGGTAAGATTTTGAAGCCGATTCATGAAAAAAATCTAATTCCTTCTGAGCTTTAGGAGTTAGCTGCCTTGGGCTATTTAAAGCAGGATCACCTTCAAGGGTGTGGAACAGGTTACTGAGCTCACAGTTAGGAATACCAAGGGGGGGCGCACCCAGTTGATATCCCCCAGCAGTTTTTGAAAATCATTCAAGGTTTTGAGCCTTTTCTGACTAATGGAGATCTTTTTGAGGGCGCACTGTAGTGCGGTCAAGAACATAGCCCAAATATTCATATGGAGGCTGCATCTGGATTTTTCTCGGAGCTACTTGTAAGCCAGCCTCTGGTAAAACTGTCATTACATCATTATATAAATTCTGGAGATCTCTGGAATTATCACAAGCTAGCAGGATATCATCCATGTAGTGGATGATGTATGCACCAGGAAATTTAGCACGAATGGGTCGCAAAACCTCATCAACAAAGTGTTGACACATCGTAGGTGAATTAGTCATTCCTTGGGGCAATACTGTCCACTGAAACCTACGTAAAGGACCTTTATGATTAATGGAAGGGACTGAAAATGCAAACCTTTTCCGATCATCTGGGTGGATAGGTATGCTGTAAAAGCAGTCTTTTAAATCTATGATAATTAGCGGCCAATCCTTAGGAATAGCTGCTGGAGAGGGAGCCCAGGTTGTAGGGCTCCCATGGGGTCCATAGTAGAATTTACATTCCTTAAGTCAATCAGCAAACGCCATTTGCCTGATTTTTTCTGTATTACAAAAACAGGAGAATTCCATTCTGAAAACGTTTCCTCAATATGTCCTAATTTCAGCTGTTCTTCCACTAGATTTGTTAGCGCCTCTAACTTTTTTGGTATTGAGGGGCCACTGTGGTGTCCATATAGGTTTGTCAGACTTCCACTGAATGCGGATAGGTAGTGGGCGCTTAACCACAGCGGCCCCAATTAAAAAGGGTTACTCCCGGTGTTAGGCTTATTATGGAGAGCTGGAATTGGTGCTCGGCGAGGGGTGGACGAGGTATGTGGATTACTGCCCCCCCACTGCTCCAGCATGTCTCGACCCCATAAAGTTAAAGGCATAGGGGCTATATAAGGCTGGACCATGGCTACATTCCCTTCAGGGCCAATACACGGCAGCCACCTGGCACTCTGTCGGAGAAGAGAGGAGGAGATATTGCCTACCCGCTCAGGCTATGGGACACTTTCTTTAGGGCCCAGTTAGAGGGCCAATACTTGGTGGAGATTATGGATATGTCTGCCCCTGTATCCAACATGCCTTTGAATTTCCCTTTTTATAAATTTCGATGGGTATAACCGGCCGCTTGGCCTGAGAAATTCTGGCAGTGTACCCAACTAGATAGTTAGCAGGTGGCTGGTGGGCTTGGTTCTGTGTGGCTGCATAACCAACAATGAAGTTGGCAGAATGGTTGGTACTGTTTAAGCCACCAGCTGTAGGGTGTTCGGACTGACTACACGGATCCTCAAAAAATAATAATAGTTTAGCAAGTGGTTCCCCTTTTTTAAAAGTCCATTTAGTTGGCACAGATATTGACAGTATTATCTCTCCATGAGATTCAGGATCCAGAAGTCCGAAATGCACCATAATTCCCTTAAATTTCAGCCAATCGCTCCCCTGAATTAAACCCATACTACCTGGGGAGCAGGTCCTTTTATCCCTGTTTTTTAGCATGTAGGGGTCTTGACTTGGGTATATTGTGACAGTCTTAGGGCAGAGAATGTCGAGACTGCCACTGCCTGATGGGGTAGGCCAGAGAGCATTTATTGACTGTAATTCTGTGGATTCTGATTCGGAGGATACTGGGCAGGTGGAATGAAGGAGAGTGCCCCTGGATTCCAGCTGGGCCTGGGGCTGGCCCCCCACCCAGTTTCCCGCATTAGGGGAGGCATAGATGTTATTTGAGCCTGCGGAGCTTGTGGAACCTGGGAGGGGGTCCATGTAACATTTCCTATAAAGGGATTATTAGAATGTTGCCCTGTATTGATAATTGTAGAAGATGGGCAATCTCTACGGGTGTGTCCCTTCTTTCCGCAGATAAAGCAGGTTATCTGTCCAGATGAAGCCCTGAGGCTGACTTCGCCTCCAAGACCGACAGTCTCTGGCCCAATGTTTTCCTTTTCTGCACCTTGGGCATGGTCCAGGTGGGGCCCTTCGAGGGGGTGGAGCTGCGATTATTAGAATAGTTTCTCCAATTATTGTTTATCCTTTGAAGTTTATTGTTTCTCCCCCCTAGAGCTGTCTGACTTGTTTCTCTCCCTAGAGCTGTCTGACATTTCATCCCTCTCCTGATCCTCCTGCTGTATGGGATAAGCCTCTATATCATCCTGTGTTTTATGGGAGGTTAAACCGACATTTCTACAGGCCTTTAGATACCCCATGAGGTCAGCCTTTTCCCTAATACCATATAGTAATGCTCGACATTTTTGATTAGCATTCTCATATGCTAAGTTTCGTTTTAGGATTTCTTGAGTGGTTGGGTCTTGAACCTGTCTTTGGATTGTTTCACATAATCTCCCAACAAAATCAAAGTATGGTTCATCACGACCCTGGTAAATTTTTGTATAGCTACCTAGAAATTCTGGGTCGGAACCTACTCTTTCCCACGCCTTTAATGCTGTCTCCCGAGCGAATTTTAAAATAGGTTCAGGTAATGTCGCTTGTTTTGCTTTGTTTTTCCATTCACCTTCACCTTTTAGCATGGCAAAAGTTATAGTATGGCCTGATTCCTTTTCTCTTAAAGTGTCAATATTCTGGTTAACCCCATCTGCATACCACATATGCCATTGCATGTACTGTGATTTGTTTAGACAAGTATCGGCTACCGTTTCAAAGTCTCCCAATACCCACTGACTACTTTCGCTCCAATCAGCTAAATATTTTAAAGTATAAGGACTTGATATTCCAAACCTGTCGCAAGCCTTCCTAAACGGGGTTATTGCCTCAATTTTTTAAGTCTTCATGAATCGGTTTTACTTTATCTTTAGATTGGTCATGAGAAAGATTGCTGGGCTTTGCTCTTTGACTCGAGCTAATCTGTTTCTCCCCTTCTTCCTCATCAGAGCTTGTAGTATCTGGCAGAGGAACATCTACCCCATTGAGGGTATTAACTCTGGGGAGATTTTCAGCTTGGGAATTTGCCTCCTCTGGGTTTTCCTGTTCCTCCTCTAAGTTATCAGCCACATTAGAATTCTTTTTTAAATTTTTTTGCTGGGAATGTATACACCTTTTTCAAGTCTACAGTTTTGGGGCGTGTTTGTGAACGGCTTTTAGTTGGTTCACGCCTCAGTATTGGTATGCGCTAGGTCCTGATTGATAAGTTATGAAATCAGAAATCTCCCTGCGTAACACATCCATTTCTTGGTTTAAGTTTTCAAGTTTCCTATATGTTTCTTCCTTTTGTTCTTTCAATCTTATGTGTAACTTCCAAACCTCCTCTTTCTGTCCATCTATTCTATCTCTCTGTCTGTCAATTTCTTCCTCTAAGATAATGCTGATTTTATCGATATCCTTCTTCTGCTCTTCAAACTTTACTTCAAATTTTAAATCCTGTTTAATAATTTTACTTTCCTGTTCTTCTAATTTTTCCTTGAATTTTAAATCCTGTTCTTCTAATTTTTTCCTTGAATTTTAAATCCTGTTCTTCTAATTTTTCCTTGAATTTTAAATCCTGTTCTTCTAATTTTTTCCTTGAATTTTAAATCCTGTTCTTCTAATTTTTTCCTCAAATTTTAAAATCTGGTTAATAATTTTACTTTCCTGTTCTTCTAATTTCTTTTCAAATTTTAAACTCTGTTTAATAATTCTGTCCTCAAGCTTCAAGACCAGTCTACCTGTAGCTTTATGATCCTCACTTATTTCTTCAATCGCTGAGTAAATCTCGTCCCTTAAGATTGCATTCAATTTATTACTTTCCTCCCTCTCTCTATTAAACATTGTCCTTACGCAAAGGTACAGTTTAAAAATCGCAAGGACCCAGATGATTTGTGAAAAGATAGAGTAGTTCTCAGAAAGGAACTTTATAGACTGGGCTATGTATGGTTCCGAGCCAATAAAAGATACAATGTATCTATACCATGAGATATCCATCATTTTACTCACGGTTCGGAGGCAGATGATCTCTGTCCGATGATAATTAGACCAGGCGATGTTCGTGGTGCCCACACAAGGGACGCCAAATGTCGGGCGCTTGCCGGGGTCCCCGACAGTGCCGGGAAGCGAGTTCCCTTCTACCTCCGAAGCCGGCGAGGAATGGATGAGCACTCAGGGATCCGATGAGGTTTTAAAAGACTTTACTTATCACAGGTTCAGGCATACAAATCAGCAAAAGGAAAAACCCGATGCTTAGGATTCCAGGCTAGAACCCCAGCCACGTGTAGGCCAAGATGGCGACCACCACGTGCAAAGGCTTTGGGAAAGGAGAAGAACACTTCCAAGCAGGGCGACCGCTCAGCGAGCACAGCCCCCAAAGAAGCGCCGGAGAGTGAAAACCGGCTAGTTTATATCCCTTCAACTCAGACCTTCCTCCCATTGTTATGGAAAGCAGGGAGTGTTAAATGTCCTTAGATAATCCCTCCCTGCACCTCACCTAGGCCCTTTAGTGTGCTAATGCAGCGGCCCTTAAAGGAGTCCTGCAACAATATGTTATGTGCATTTTAAACCTGGGTCAACCACATGCAAGATAAGTGTCGTACCAACTGCACTAGAACTCCAGTCCTACTTCTTCTGCCTTTTAATCCTTTTTACCTCTTCCTGCTTCAACTCACTAGAACTCCACAAAAAGTTAATGACTCCATACCTAGCAATCTGGAAATGAGAGGCCTCACTCCAATAGTCATAAAATAGCAACTCAGGGCACCAAATTCATTACAGTGAGACACAGTATCTACTTGGGGGTTCACTTTGGACCCTGAGGGGTATTTATATCATGACAGTGTTTAATAAATTATGGCCGGATCAAATATACTTCAGGCTTTCTTCAGGTTCAATAGGTTTTATGGATTTGTGTGTGTGGGAGGGAGGATGTGGGGAAGAGGAACCAAAGACACCCTATACATCAATAGCTACATTAAAAAAAATAATGCTTAGTTTTAAGTAGCTAAATTAATAAAGTTTTGGGGAAAGTTCCATTGATACTTTAGATTATATTGGAACCTCAATTCCCTCCACCCCCACCAGATGTGAGTTTATATTGCTGACCCCCATCCCATTACTAAATTGTGAATTTCCTCACCACCCTCAGTAGTCATTTAGCACCATCTTACCATTTTTCTTAACAGGAATAGTTTCTGGAATACTCTGTGGCCCACCCTATTCTCATTTGGCCATGGGAAGATGTTCAAATTGATTGTTCAAAATCAATTTAAGAGCCCATTAGTCATCCAGAGGCTAATTGCTGTTATTATCTTATTATTCATCATAATCCCAATAACACAAGAATAATGCAAAATTGAAAAGGTAAATTCAATTTGCTATGCAGTCATCAGAAAAGATTGTAGTGATTTCTAAACACAGCCCTTGGGAAGGAATTTTAGTAATCTTTACTCTAGTTTCACAAACAGATACTATAGCCTTTCAGTATTCACAGCCCAACATTTATTGCTGATGTGCGGACTAGGAACGGGGGTACGGTTATGAGGCTATCGGAGGATGCAATAATCAGCAGCA